>CAUYQU010033686.1:0-68193 GCA_963574635.1 Cheracebus regulus
GTGGACGTCCAGCTTGTTAATTCCCAGCTCCGGAATCCATGCAATTTTCACTGTGCGACTCGCAACGCTAGCCAAAACAGCAGCGTTGAAATTCGTGGTGCTTTTCTGCCCGGGGGTCTCCGGTCTGGCTTCTCAGTCCCTTTTTCAGTCAACTGGATGAACTGCTCTGACTTCCCAGAGCTCCAGACGTCATCCAAAAGGAGGCTCAGTCCCGTTTACTCCGCACCAAGAGCCACCGAGCCGAGGCGCTGGCAAAAAACCCGCGCCAGCCGAAAGGGTCGCGCTGGCGACCTGTGGGGCTCCTCCACTGGGAATGTCCTGGTCCGTGGGCAGCAAAAATTTTTCGGTAAGTGTGGCGTCCACTCGCTCTCTGCGCTTTTACTGGGAGCTGCAATCCTGAGCTGCTAGTGATCGGCCATCTTGGATCTCTCTCTCCTATATTCTTAACACTTATTAAGAACTCACCACCCACCCGACTCCTGGCCAAACTGTTTATTTAGGTTGAAGGAAATTTTAAGATCCCCTTCAGATAATTGCAATCTGTCCTCTTTTATACTACATCAATACTCAACAAGCAGTAGTTTCTTAAAAGTTTGTTGCAATACAGTATCCAAAAGCATTTCAATGTAATTTTCATATTCTGTTAAAGTCCATTGATCTATCTTATATCTTGAATGTATCTTTTATCCCTGCATAATTTTATATCAAAATGCATTGGTTACATAGAAATTATTGGTTCACCAAGTTAAATCATTCAAATTTTAACACATTTCATTACACAATATCAAAAAGTCACATTTGTTAACATCTTCACCTATATCATCAGAAAAGTCTTTAGTTATTGGAAACTGTCAAACTAACAGTAAAAAATACAAGTTTCTCAGAATTCTAATACTCCCTTGAAAGCTTGAATCTTATTGGTTCCAAATAATGTCCAATATTTCCCTCCCTCCCTCCCTCCCTTCCTTCCTTTCTTACTTCCTTCTTTCCTTCCTTCCTCCTTTCCCTCCCCCCTTCCCCTTCCTCCCTTCCTACCTCCTTCCCTTCTTTTTCTTCCTTCCTTTCTTCTTCCCTTCCTTCCTTCCTTTTTTCTTTCCTTCCTCTTTCTCCTTCTTTCCTTCTTGTTTTTCCTTCCTTCCTTCCTTCCTTCTTCCCTCCCTCCCTCCCTCTCTCCCTCTTTTTCTTTCCTTCCTGCCTTCTTTCCTTTCTTTCCTTCTTTCCCTTCCTTACTCCCTTCCTCCCTCCCTTCCTCCCTCCCTCCCCTCCCTCCCTTCCTTCTTTCCTTCCTTCCTTCCTTTCTCTCTCTTTATCTTTCTTTCTTTCTTTCTTTTTCTTTCTTTCTTTCTTTTTCCTTCTTTCCTTCTTTCTTCTTTCTTTCTTTCTTTTCTTTCTTTTGACAAGGTCTTGCTCTGTCTCTCAGGATCCAGGATGGAGTACAGTGGCATGATCACAGCTCATGAGTAGCTGGAAATACAGGTGTGCATCATCATTCCCAGCTAATATTTATATATATATTTTTTGTAGGGATGGTGTCTTCCTGTGCTACCCAGGCTGGTCTTCAATTCTTGGCTCAAGCAATCCTTTAGACTCAGCCTCCCAAAGTGCTGGGGTTACAGGTGTGAGTCACTGCACCTGTCCACACTTGTTTTGTTTGACATGGCTTGCTAACTTCACAGAGAAAATGTCTCACAAATACTGAAGTAGAAATAACCATAGTTTGTCTGTTAGCAATGTTTTCAAGTGAAAGTAGTGTTTCATAAAAAAGTGGCTAGTTTAGCTTTCAACTCAAGTCACCACACACGTACATTTCCTAGGAACAACCACTTTGGTATTCAGCAAAAATGCTTTATGCATACTTTTCATTCATTTATATGAAAAAGATGTATGGTCAACATCAAGACTTCATAAAAATTAAGAATTTTTTGCTGCTTCATCAAGGACATTCATAAGGACATGCATGGTGGTGAATAATACAGTGACTACTAATATAGTTTGGTGCCACTGCCTACATTTGGACTAAAGCACTAGAAGTTTTATCTGCAATTGCCTTAGTAGCATCAATGCAAAAATCAAAATGCCAAAAAAAAAAAAGAGATAAATAACGTCTTAGTAATATTGTGGAAATAGTTTTGACCTCAGAGATCTAAAAGGATCATGGAGACTCCTAGGAGTTTATGAACTACACTTTGAGAACTGCTGGTTTAGAGAAATATCTTAGAAAATGTGGGGGACATTAACTGTTGTATCTGCCTAGAGCATCCCTTCCTTCAGATAAGTGTTCTTTCCCCTGCTTTAAGCAACTAGCTTCAATGGTGGTGGCTATTTTCCTATGGAAGCTGCCTCCCACCCTATGGTGATTGGTATAGGGCAGACACCAGACACTATATTCAGTATACTTTCTTAGAATTCTTAAACTTGGAACCAGAAAATGTCACTAATAGTCGCTCACTGGGAACAAAGTTATGAGGTTCTGGTATTTTGGTGAATCACTCAAGCATGTAGAAAAAGCTAGTCTTAAATAGGATAGAAAAACCCAACTCTCAGAGAGAACCAGAAATGGGAGAAGACTTGGTAGCATTTCAGTCCCTGGTTCCAGTTGTCCCTGAGGCCCAATCATGCTGTTGCCCTTCTGCTACTCTGTGAGCATTTTGATAAATTTCCATTGCCTCTGAACACTTTATAGTTTCACAATGTTTATGAATTTATCCAACTGTCTTTTTTTTCTGAACATTTTTACTACCGTCAGTTTTACGCATTTCAGTAGATTCCACTTCAGATTACACTGAATTTGAGTTTTCTTGACTTTGAAAATATTCTTGTCTGCGGTTTTACTCAGACCATTCATAGGGGCTATGAATTCAAGTTGTTTACTTCAAAGTCAGTATTAAATTATCAAATAAACATCAACAGCTGAATAGTATTTGGTAACAGCTGTCAACTCATCAAGCACCAAAGAAAAACATTAGCAACTGTTTTTCTTGTTTCTTAATTTATCCCAAATTTGCTTCCAATACCCTCGACTCATTAAGCAACTGTTCTCATAGAAAGATTAATAATCTAAACAAATTTATTTTCTTTGGACATATTTTTTTATTGTTGTTGCTGCAATTGAATAAAATTTAATGAATTTGTGCCTAGTGAATGACTTTTCTTGATTGACTACAAACCAAACTACTTGGAAACTTACTTTGGTTGAAGATTCATTTCAAACTTTTGGGAGAAAAATCTATTGAGATAATTTCTTTTAAACTTTCACATTTTTCTGACTTTTACAGAATTTTCAAAATTTTCTTCAGACCATGGTCTTTGGAGGACACATTCAGCACATACTACTGCATTTTATCTTATTTTTTAAATTGTCATTGCATACCCATCCTGTCAAATAAAACAATAAAATAAAGAGAAAAGTAGATTTTGCATATCAATTTTTAAAATAGAAGGGAAAGTAGATTATTTAAATAAATAGTAAGCATTTGTTTTATACATTTTGTTATGTCATTGCTATGTCAAAAGAATATAGCATAGCTCTACAGTACCAGACTAAATAATTGCCACACTATCTTTCATGTACCATACTCCCTGAGTCAGAAAAATTTGAAAGTTAAAAAAAAAAATCAGTAGATTTTTCTCCCAAAAGTTTGAAATGAATCTTCAACCAAAGTAAGTTTCCAAGTAGTTTGGTTTATAGTTTCCATGGTCTTTGGAGGACACATTCAGCACATACAATACAATGTGTTGGGAGGTGGGGTCTAATGAGAGACGATTAGGCCATGGAGGTGAAGTGAATAAATTAATATTATTATCATGAAAGTGAGTTTGATATAAAAGATCAACTCCTTTCCCTCTCTCATGCCCTCATTTGCCCTTAGCCATGAGATGGCACAACAAGAAGACCTTCACGTGATGCCAGCCCCTTGATCTTGGCCTGAGTCTCCAGAAATATGTGCCAATAAATTCATGATCATTATAAGTTATGCAGTGTCTGATATTTTATCATAATAGCACAAAACAAAGACAGGCAATATGTGTGACACTCAGAATGCTTCCAACCTATGCATTCTTCACTGTGATTTGTAGTGCACCAATAATCAGTGTGAAGCCATGAAAATGCCATAGTCTCTATCACAACTACTCAATGCTAACATTGCTGTTGTGGTATGAAATTAGCCACAAGCAATAAAGAAATGACTTTAGTTCTGTTTCAATAAAATTTTTGTTATAGAATCTGAAATTTAAATTTCATATTATTCTCAGGTGCCATTAAATATTCTCTTGAGCTTTTCCAAACATTCTGAGGTCACAGATTGCACAAAAACAGATTTGGCCTGCTGGCCATAGTTTATCAACCCATGCTTTAAAGATTTACCTTTGATTTTGCTATATATTCTGGATTAGTTCAATCCTGTAACAATTTCAAATTATTAGCTTGGGGTTTCTTGAGCTAATTATTGTATATTCAAACTCCAAATCCATGTGAGATTAGGTCTATGATTCTGATTTATGAGGCAGACTATTTTCCTGATTTGTTTTGTTTCCTTTTCACTCTGGAGCTGAGCTGAGGTTTTTTACAAATTACCTTTTATGTCTCCTTTACCATCAGACACATTGTTTTCCTAAGGTAGCTTTTCATTTGAGCTCTAGCCACTTTTCAAAGGCCCTGACTTTATGCAAGGAATTCAATTCCATTATTCCAACTTATGAAAGCCAAGTAAGTCCTTAACTTTTGTATCTCGTGTGGCCATTAAACCTAGGGCATCTACTGCTTCAACAACTGCTAGGCACTGTAATTACAGTTTTATTCCCCACTTTTTGGCAGCCCTACACATTTCCCTTGTTTTCATGTGTTGCTATATATTTATAAAAACTAATAGTTTAGCCCACACTTTAAAGATATTTTGTAGCAGTCAGTATGGTTTTTCAGAATAACTAAGCCTCTATATTTATAGAAGTAAAAGTCCCTTGTATTTTTTTAGTCTTGTTTTTTCCTTCTCTTTTTTATTTTTTTCATTTACTTTCTCTAACTCAATTTCTAATTTAAGCTTCCCATCTCATTACACTGGTGGAAAACTTTAACCTCTGTCATTATAAGTTACTCCTATCTTTCTGGATTTTTGTTTTTTAGCCATAGCTGCAGAGTCTGATGCAATGCTAAAAATTTAGACTGTGAGAGCATTTGGTTATCGAGTCATCTGTTCATTCTGAAAGCCAGGTTACTGCTGAGAATCAGTTATTCTCTGTAAAATGGCTCTTCAGATCCAAGGGCTCTCTGCTAGCATTCGAGTATAGAATTCTTTGTGAAGTTGCCTAGATTCCCACTGAATAGTCATTTTATTACTGAAGCATTCCAACTCCTATAGGGGCTATGCTTAGAAAGTAGGTCCTTTGCATTTAGACCCTCAGAACTCTGTTCTCACTATTCAACCTATCCTTCTAACATCAGAGATTTCTTGTTTTGGGGAAAATCATATTCCTTTCATGATTCTGGCCTAAATATGCTGTCTATACCCTAATCTTCTCCCAGCTTTAGGAATTAGCTCTTTAAAAACAAAGGCCTGGAAGATTTCCAGGCAATTTCTGATATTTTGCTCTTCCACAACTCCTCCTTCCCTTCTCCTCTCCTCCAAGCTGGCAGTGAGAACCGAATCAATTTGTTTGAATGGAGACAGGATAAGAAAGAAGTATAGCAATATCTTAAAAAATATTTGAGCTTATGACATTTTTCTGCCATACGTTTGAAAGGTAATGATAATCATTCTGACAAAAGCTGAAGGTTGTTGGAATAGGACAGTGGCAGTCAAGATGGAGAGAATAAAACAGATTTGAGATACATTTTAAGGATAAAAGCAACAGGACTGCTAATTAATGACACCATATGCAGTTGAGGGAGAGGCAAGAATCAAGTATGACTTCCAGATTAATGCTGGATCAATTCTGGAGCCTTATTTATTGAGCTACAGAATTCTGTAGAAATAAAATATTTCAAGAACCCTTTTATATCAATTTTCCTGCTTAAATTAGAATCATATTCTAAATGATTCAATAAATAGAGTGAATAATAGTTAAAGATGTAGATAACTAACCCTTATTCCTAACTTCTACCATTGTTGATCCTCTACAAAGTTCTCCTGAGCACTCAGTTTATATTTCAACTCTGGAAGATTTTGCAATGATTGAAAGAAATCATTAAATATCCTTTAATTGAAGGCATGCCAGTGCACACTTTTGCTTTTGACTAAACTATTTTACAACTTTGTGGAGTTGTAAACCTGTAGAAGACTCAGTCATATAAATTACTTTAGTCTACAGTAATGCAAATTTTGTACAGTGGAGTACAATTAATTATTACCCTGTGGATATTGACCAATTTTGCTAATTTTGCATCCATTTGTAAGTTTATTTCAGCATTTCTTCTTGCCTATAAATGTTTGATATTTTGTATTCTTTGAAGCACTTGTAATATCTCACTGGTTGCCTCATTTAACCAAGGAATTGAATAAAACCCTTGACATGTATTATTATTATTATTTTGAGACAGGGTCTCACTCTGTTGCCCAGGCTGGAATGAGGTGATACGATTATGGCTCATTGCAACTGTGACCTTCCAGGCTCAAGAGATTCTCCTTGCTCAGTCTCTCAAGTAGCAGGGACTACAGATGTGGGCCACCACACCGTCTAATTAAAAAAAATTTTTTTGGAAAGATGAGGTCTTACCATGTTTCCCAGGCTGAGTTTAAACTCAAGCCCAAGTGAGCCTCCTGGACTGTATTCACTTTTCTTTTAGTTTAGCTATTATTAGTTTATTATAAAAGAGAGACATAGAAATTATTTACCTAATTAAATATTTCAGAACTTTAGTGGAATGGGCAGCTTCACGATGATGCCATTTCAATAGTGATTTATTTCATTTTGCATACTTTCCAAGAATGTTACCATCTCTAAGCCATCTCTAAATAAGAAATAATCCTGTCTAAAACTACTTTGGTGCTTCCATACTCTGGGAAAAGAACTTTATCTTTAACTTGGATGCTAACTGGTTGAATCTCTCCACACTTTCTTGTGGAGACCAATCTAAACTACTACTGCTGCATGTAATACTTTTCCTTGACATTTTTTTCTGGAAGCATCATGCTTCCTTTGGCTGCAGTTTCAGCTGAAGTTCTTTCAACCAATACTCAGTCAAGGAGAAAAAGAAGCTTTCTAAATGTTTATTTTGCCAAGACTCCTGCACCAAAGCTCTCACTCTGCATTACTGTTGTGGCTGCAAGAAAAGATCCAAAGTCTCTTTGTAGCAATTGTGAATGGGAGTTCACTCATGATTTAGCTCTCTGTTTGTGTTATTGGTATATAGGAATGCTTGTGATTTTTGCACATCGATTTTGTATCCTGAGACTTTGCTGAAATTGCTTATCTGATTAACGAGATTTTGGGCTGAGACCGTGGGGTCTTCTAAATATACAATCATGTCATCTGCAAATAGAGATAATGTGATGTCCTCTTTTCCTAATTAAATACCCTTTATTTATTTTTCTTGCCTGACTGCCCTGGCCAGAACTTCCAATACTATGTTGAATAGGAGTGGTGAGAGAAGGCATCCTTGTCTTGTGCCGATTTTCAAGGGGAATGCTTCCAGCTTTTGCCCATTCAGTATGATATTGGTTGTGGGATTTTCATAAATGGTTCTTATTATTTTGAGGTATGTTCTTTCAATACCTAGTTTATTGAGAGTTTTTAACCTGAAGCGATGTTGAATTTTATCAATAGCTTTTTCTTCATCTATTGAGATAATCATGTAGTTCTTGTCTTTAGTTCTGTTTATGCAATGACTTAATTTTATTGATTTGTGTATGTTTAACCAGCCTTGCATCCTGGGGTTGAAGCTGACTTGACCATAGTAGATAAGCCTTTTGATGTGATGTTGGATTTGGATTGTCAGTATTTTATTGAAGATTTTCGCATTGATGTTCATCAGGGATATTGGCCTGAAGTTTTCTTTTCTGTTATTTTTGTGTGTATGCCAGGTTTTGGAATCAGGATGATGTTGGTCTCATAAAATGAATTAGGGAGGATTCTCTCTTTTTGTATTGTTTGGAATAGTTTCAGAAGGAATATTACCAGCTCCTCTTTGTACCTCCGGTAGAATTCAGCTGTGAACCTGTCTGGTCCTGGACATTTTTTGGTCGGTAGGCTATTAATTGCTGCCTCCATTTCAGACCTTGTTATTTATTGGTCTCTTCAGGGATTTGACTTCTCCCTGGTTTAGTCTTGGGAGGGTGTAAGTGTCCAGGAATTTATCCGTTTCTTCTAAATTTTCTGGTCTATTTGCATAGAAGTGTTTTTAATATTCTCTGATGGTAGTTTGTATTTCTGTGGGATTAGTGGTAATATCTCCTTTATCATTTGTTATTGCATCTATTTGATTTTTCTCTCCTTTCTTCTTTATTAGTCTGGCAAGCAGTCTATCTATTTGGTTGATCTTTTCAGAAAACCAGCTCCTGGATTCACTGATTTTTGAAGGGTTTTTGTGTCTCTGTATCTTTCAGTTCTTCTCTGATCTTAGTTATTTCTTGTCTTCTGCTAGATTTTGAATTTGTTTCATCTTGCGCCTCTAGTTTTTTAAATTGTAATGTTAGGGTGTTGATTTTAGATCTTTCCTCATTTCTATTGTGGATATTTAGTGCTATAAATTTCCCTCTACACATTGCTTTAAATGTGTCCCAGAGATTCTGGTACATTGTGTCTGTCTTTATTCTCGCTGGTTTCAAAGAAGATCTTTGTTTCTGTCTTCATTTCATTGTTTATCTAGTAGTCATTCAGGAGCAGATTGTTCAGTTTCCATGTAGCTGTGTGGTTTTGAGTGAGTTTCTTAATCTTGAGTTCTAATTTGATTGCACTGTAGTCTGAGAGACTATTTGTTATGATTTCTGTTCTTTTGCATTTGCTGAAGAGTGTTTCACTTCCAATACAAAAATAATAAATACCTAGGAATACAACTAACAAGGGATGTAAATGACCTCTTCAAGGAGAACTACAAATCACTGCTCAAGGAAATAAGAGAGGACACAACAGATGCAAAACATTCCATACTCACAGTTAGGAAGAATCAATATCGTGAAAATGGCCATACTGCCAAAAGTAATTTGTGGATTCAATGCTATCCCCATCAAGCTACCACTGACTTTCTTCACAGAATTGGGAAAAAAAAAAATCTTAAACTTTATATGGAACCAAAAAGAGTCCACATAGCCAAGACAATCCTAAGCAAAACAAAACAAAACAAAACAAAACAAAAGCTAGAGGCATGCTACCTGACTTCAAACGGTACTACAAGGCTACAGTAATCAAAACAGCATGGTACTGGTACCAAAACAGAGATACAGATCAATAGAACAGAACAAAAGCCTCAGAAATAATGCCACACATCTACAACCATCTGATCTTTGACAAACCTGACAAAAACAAGAAATGGGAAAGGATTCCCTAGTTAATAAATGGTGTTGGGAAAACTGGCTAGCCATATGCAGAAAGCTGAAACTGGACCCCTTCTTCATACCTTGTACAAAAATTAAGGTGTAAGAAAGATGGATTAAAGATTTAAGCATAAGGCCTAATACCATAAAAACCTTAGAAAAAAACATAGGCAATACCATTCAGGACATAGGCATGGGAAAGGACTTTATGAATAAAACACCACAAGCAATGGCAACAAAAGCCAAAATAGACAAATGGGATCTAATTAAACTAAAAAGCCTCTGCACAGCAAAGCAACTATCATTAGAGTGAACCAGCAATCAACAGAATGGGAAAATTTTTTTTTAATCTACCCATCTGAGAAAGGGCTAATATCCAGAATCTACAAAGAACTTAAACAAATTTACAAGAAAAAGACAAATAACCCCATCAAAAAGTGGGTGAAGGATATGAACAGACACTTCTCAAAAGAAGACATTTATGCACTCAACAAACATATTTAAAAAAGCTCATCATCACTGGTCATTAGAGAAATGCAAATCAAAACCACATTGAGTGCCATCTCACACCAGTTAGAATGGCAATCATTAAAAAATCTGGAGACAACAGATGCTGGAGAGAATGTGGAGAAATAGAAATGCTTTTACACTATGCAGCCATAAAAAAGATGAGTTCATGTCCTTTACAGGGTCATGGATAAAGCTGGAAACCATCATTCTCAGCAAACTTACTCAAGAATAGAAAACCAAACACCACATGTTGTCACTCATAAGTGAGTGTTGAACAATGAGAACACATGGACACAGGGAGGGGAACAACACACACCGGGGCCTGTTGCAGGGTCGGGGGATAGGCAAGGTGTAGCAGGAAGTGGAGAGGTGGGAGGGATAGCATTAAGAGAAGTACCTAATGTAAGGGATGGGGTGATGGATGCAGCAAACCACCATAGCACGTGTATACCTATGTAACAAACCTGTACATTCTGCACATGTACCCCAGAACTTAAAGTATAATAATAATAAAAAAAAGAAAAGATCCAAAGTCAGGTCCTTGAGACAGTTAAAAAGGCCAGCCAGCCCTGCCCTCTGAAGTGAATTCAATTTTTGAATCATGATTTTTTTCTTTTAAAAACTATTTTTTGGCAGATTAATCACAATTTAAGATATTAATATCTTCAGTCTAAATTCCTTTTAGAGCAATAGAATATTATACTGGGGTGGCATCAATTGTAGAGATTTTATTGTTTAATTTCTCATTTTACAGAGGGGTTAACTGATATGTTCAAAATTGTAGTTAACAATGTTCAGATTAAAACTCATACTTAGCTCAAACAAGTCTAGTTCAGTATTCTTTACATTACACTCTTTAATTTAATGTAATTTCTTCTCCTTGCCTTTGTGAGTTTAAATAATCCATAAAGACAAGTTGCTTCAGAAAAATAAATTTAAGCTCTAATAACTTTATGTGTGTGTCTTCAGGACAAATTATGCATTTGAAAAGCATAGGGAAAGTTTAGCTTTGAGTCTGAGAAAAACAAAACAAAACCAGTAGATCAAATAATATATTTTCATTGTAGGAAAACATCTGCTATTAACATGGCTAACACAATAGGCTTAGAAGCTCTGAATTCTGTCAATATGACCTTTTTCTTGGTTGTTTTTGAGCAAAAAAGAAATCTATTTATTAGAGTTATAAATGCTGAAATTTTTACAGTTTATTTATAAATTTTATTCTATTTATTAGTCAAATTTTAGTAATTTTTAACATTTTTAGATAACATTTAGCCCCATAGACAGACCAAGTTAAAATTTTAAGACATTTGAAACTGTAATATTATAAGCTTAATATTTTTCTTTTAGGTATTTCTGTTGTCAGGCTTACTGAAAACAAAAAACCTCTCTGAATTCTTGAATAATTCCTTTAAATATAATAAATTAAATTTGAATTATTCAAGAATTCAGAGAGGTTTTGTTTTTAAGAATGTATAATATATAAACTAAAATCTTTCTATTTAAAATCACCAATGTAAATTATAAATTTCTGTATTTTAAAATAGAATTACAAGAATAACTTTATAAATAGGTCGAATTTTCTGAAGTGGTAGAAGTACATAAATTACAAAATATGAAGAGATTACTAAATCACGCAAAATATTTTTATTATGCATTTTTATAGATTTGGTTCTCTGAAATACTTCTATACTTAATTTTAAATCTTCCTGATTTGAAAATATGTTTACCCACCACAAAGACATTTACCAGATCCCAAGACATTTTGGAGATACTTCCTCAAATATGTAATGACTAAAAGATATTAACTGAGGTGATGACTGGATGGAATACTGATGGAACTCCAATTATCTGAAGGACTTCATAATGTAAAGACTTAGTCTCCTAATCCATGCAGTTCACTTCCCTGCTTTGCTCATGGATATCTTTATTCTCACTGAGGTGGGCTCCTGAATTTGGCTTTTCTTTGGCACTTAAAATGGCTGTAAATCCTTTACACTTGACAGGCCTTCTTTTATATCTGTCTATGTGGTAAAATTGTTCAACTGTAAAAAATAACATCCAGTTTAATCCTGAAAATGTTGTCTTTGAATGACTATTTAATCACAAATGTTAAAGTCTTTCTATTGCCAGATTCCTGAGTTTCAAGCCACAGAAACTGATTCCAGTTAATTTAAGGGGGGAGTGGGGGGAAAGAGTTCATTTGACAGCACAGAATAGAAAGAAAAGTGAAACATGAAGCTATCAAGCCTCAGAAACCAGCAAACCTTCAGAAAAAGGACAGAAGGAATGAAAGGACTGTTTCTTTAATGAGTCCTGTCAGAGTATTCAATAATTATCTTCATCCATTTCAGTTATCCATATAAGATTCAAAGTCTTGAGCAAATGAGTCTGATTGGCCTAATTTGCATTAAGTGCCACCCCTTGGTCAAGAAGGTCCCCAAAAGAAAACAGATGCCAATACTAGACTAATAAGAAACTGATAAAGCTAAAGAGCCTTCCTGGGATAGAAATTGTTTGCATATCTCTGTTGCCTTCAAGCTAATGAAGATAGATCCTTTGGGTAATTACTGGATGATAGTAGTGTTGTAAACTCAATCTCAATATGTAAACAGTTTTGATGTTATTATCATCCTAGACAGGGCTTATGGTAGAAATCCAACTTACAGCAGTGTAACTTTTCTACTAAAATTGACTCCCACATCACTTAATCCTTAAATTAGTAACAAGTCACTTGTCTGGAAGGAAAATAAGGCCACGTAAATTATTGGGTCAACCCATCTGTGCTGATGAGCACAATACATCTACCCTTGAAGCAATCAGGGTGCAAGAGGTCACTGGTGGTGAAATGAGTAAATGTTTCTTCATTGCATCAACAGCCATTAGATGGAAGCAGAGCATATTGATTATTCCCGAGAGCAGAAATGGTCAACATAGTAGTCACCATCACAGAATCAGCATCCCCACTACAAGTTCAACTTCTTAAACCAGTGTGCCCTCATAAGAGTATTATCTTGTCAAAATATGATTCTACTGGCATTCACATTAAAATAGGAATCCATTTCTCTATAGTACTTCGAAGTAAAGATCATGATCTTCAATAAATTGGTTTTAACTATTACATGCAAATTTTTTCTTATTATTTCATCTGTCATTTGGGTATATGCTTGCAATTATTTAGGTAATATTCTGTGCTCATAAAATATCCAAAGAGATTAACTAGTAATCCTTGTCTTTAGATGTGGCAAGAATTCCTTAAAATCAATTAGAGATCCTGTATTATTTCTTCCCTTTGATGCTAATTTTAAAAAACCATGAAGCCATCGTTTAAATCCCAGCACTGTTCTATTTTAAATTATTTATATTTAAAAATACTGTTTCAAAGCTATTTCTGAGTATGCAGTCATGCTACCTTAGATTATAATGCTTATAATTAAATGAGGTGGGCTTGGTGATTAGAAGAGAATTGTGGCAGTCAAGACCACATTAAAATATTTAAATCATTTTGTTATATGTAAAATTTTGACATAATATTTAATAAAGCTATATAATAATATAAGAAAGCTATAAAAGCTTCAAGAAATTTAAGAAGAGCTTCGTAGACTTTTAGTAATTCAAATCATTGCAAGAAAGCACTTATTAGGGCCATAATTTCATAGGCAAAATGAAGTAGATGTTTGCATAATTAACAAGTGATGTACAGATGGGAACTGGGGGTTCTGAATTGGCTCATTATATATATTTGTGGCCAGTTTTCTGTTAGCTGTCCAGTAAAAATTTGAACTCTCGTTTTCACATATGGTATTGTCATTGGAAGGAGGGTGTCCAGGAAAGGCCTCCATTTTTCAGCACCTCCTCTTTGCCTCCAGATGTAGCAAATGATTAGTACTTTTAAAGGGAATGTGAACAGAAGTTGTCTATGGGTGTCCTTTCCAGGCTAGACTTGTAAGAAGTAGAAGAAAGCATCTCTCCCCAATTAAGAAAACCTGCAGTAAATTATCATATGACCAAGCAACCAACATCTGTTGTGTTAAGCCACTGCAATTTTGGGGTTTGTTTTCAAAGCTAGTGTAACTCTGATTAATACAGCATGTTTAGCAAGATACATGTGCGATCCTTCAGTCTGTCTCTATATCCATCTATTTGTCTATCCGTCTATTCATTCAACAAATATTTGAGTGTTTATTATGTGCCAGGCACTATCAGCAATGAAAAATGATCCAGATCTTCTTTTGTTTATCAAGTAGGGGATGGATGAATTGGAATGAATGGGGGGAAGGGGCATGAGAAGATAGGTACCCCAAAACATCCTTTATAAATATGAGTAAAAAGAGAAGTACAGGAACCTCATTTAACCCAGAGATTCAGAAAGGCCTTTCTGTGAATTAGGCATTTGAGTAGGAATGAGCCAGACAGGAGCTGAGAATTGAGTGGGTAGGAGTAGATGTGGGGAGCCAGATAATTCTAAGCAGAAAAGTAGCATGTATAAAAGCCCTCCGACTAGGGAAAATGTATGAGTCAGCAACCAAAAGAAAATAGTGGCTAAAACTCATTTACAGCACTCTTTAGTAAACAAGCAAATTAAAGCACCAACAGTTTCAAAGTTGTTTGGCATAATAGATCTTTCCAGTCAGATGCTGGTTTCAGTACTATCTGAAATGTGAAGCTAATGAGAGAAGCTGATACGGCCTGATTAGCTGCATCTTTCTTCTGTAAGCCATGCTATTGCTGTGTCAGGCTAGGAACAAGCCAGCTAATTATGAACAGACTTTTAGCAGCTGTCTTTTATTGGTGTGGCAATGTTGCATCTCTGATTCCCCAGCAGTATCTGTTTTAAGTATTTTGTCTTATTATTTTTTCATATAAAAGCACCTCCAAATCAGAAGCCAGCTTGGTTATGTTGATCTTACTTTTTTCTTCCCCTTTCCCATCCTTTTCTCTTCCCCCTTCTCTCCTTTCTCTTCCTCCTTCTTCTGGAAAGATTTCTTTGAGAAAAAAATTACTGTGGGCCAAAGATATGTTGTGATACCATATTGTACATTAATAGGAACTCATGAAGAACCACACACACACAACAGTAAACAATAAACCATAGAAGTCCTTATTTCACCTAGTATCTAGAAGCCTTATATGATGTCTGTATATTAGATATAATAATCATAAATACTCCTTCTTGAGACTTCTCTTTCTCTCTTTTCATTGACTTGTTATCTTTTTGGGCATTGGTTTTCTCATGCACAAAATAGGTATAGAACCCAAAGGGGAAGCAAGTCCATTTGGTAAATATCTGTGCTGAATACTGCACTATAGTTTTGCAATCTAGGGAAGCACACAATAGCTGAAAGATTTGTCTCTAAGAAGATAGTCAAGATGAATGTTATTAGATCTGGATTAGGTTTAGGTAATGAGGAGAAAACAGTTGAATACCTCCTACCAGCCTAAGTAAGAACTACTTACCAGAGAGGACTCCTCTGTTTCCTTCTGACCCTTCTGTTACAACAAAAACAATACTTGTAACAGCTACCAGCAATTATATCCCTCTTATGTTCCAGGTCCCATTGCATTGAATTTCTTTGACAAAGCAGATTGTTTAGACAGCACTGTTTTGATGCAGCTTGGGTCAGGAATAGGCTGAAGCTCAGTAACAGGATGACATCTTCTGTTCTAGCTACTTTCAGTCAATATTACTGTTTTTGGTTGCATTAAAATGTTTTTTTGATTTTATTATTTCCATTTTATAGAAGAAGAAACTAAGGGTCTGAAAAGTTTTATGGCTTTTTCCAAAGTCACTCACCTAGTGAGTAACAGAGCCCAGAAAGTTCCTGGTATGGTTTGGCTCTGTGTCCCCACCCAAATCTCATGTTGAATTGTAATCACCAGTATTGGATGAAGGGCCTAGTGGGAGGTGATTGGATCATGGGGGCAGACTTCTCCCTTGCTGTTCTTGTGATAGTGAGTTCTCATGAGATCTGGTTGTTTAAATGTGAGTAGCACCTCCCCCTTCTTTCTCTTCCTCCTGATCCAGCCATATAGGATGTACTTACTTTGCCTTCTCCCGTGATTATAAGTTTCCTGAGGCCTCCCTAGCCATGCTTCCTGTATAGCCTGCAGAACTGTGAGCCAACCAAACCTCTTTTCTTTATATATTACCCAGTATCAGGTAGTTCTTTATAGTAACATGAGAACAAATAATATAGTTCCTAAGCCCTTGCTCTTTGTTTCAGCAGTTCTGCTTCCTGATCCTGCCATTTTCAAGGGTCACTATTTATCAAGTTCCGCTGGTGCTCTTGTCCCTCTGTTATGTGCTCAATACAGATGCAGTCTGATTTAATTCCTCCTCATCTGGAACCGAAAGAGCTGATATGAACCAGGGCAGCTGCTGACTCGCCAGCTCTGGAGTTACTTTCATCTTCTCTGGGTCCCTTTGCTGCACCCCATGACCTTACAATCTGGGCTTTTAAGTCAAATAATGTTTTCAGCTTGGCTACCTTAAGTTTCTTTTGATGGGATTTGGCAATGTAGCGTCCACCTGAGCTTCTTGGCTCTCAAACCCATGGTGTGATTGCTTTGGATTTGATTTTGGATTCCCCACTTGTGGCTTGGGAGGGTTTGTCTCATCCCAGAACATGGAGACAAGACTCCCAGCCCCAGGTCACTGCCTTCTGCCCACCATCCAAAACCCCATGGTCCTCTTCCTTTCTTTCCTGGGCTTGCCAGAGGAGGAAGCAAGAACAAACTGGTAAAATAGAAAGAGAATGAAGTTACAGTCAAAGTATTTAATCTTTCTAGAATTCCACTTCTTATTTATAAAAAGAAAATAATAATGCCCAATTTACTAGATTATTTTGAGGATTAAATAGGCAATACGTTTATGTGGATTCACCATATAGCAGGCTCTCAATAAATAACTATTATTGTTAGAATCACATTAAAGTAGTTCACATTTTTAAAGTGATTAACACTGATCTTGGCACATAATAAACTTTACCCAAATGTGAACGATCAATCAAACTCCAGGGGCTAAAAGAGACCTTTGAGGTAACCAAGTCCAACTCTTATTTTATTATATTGGGAATTATTCTTTATGCAAATCTAACTACAACCCTTAACTTATCTGATTTTTTAAGTTAATAATTATGTTAAGAAATGTCTGTATTGTTGAATAGTGTAGAGTTTTATAGGGAAAATGTCATACCAAATTGTGAGACTTACATTTACACTAAATGCAGTAAGATTCAGCTACCTCAATAGAAACTACTTCTTTACTTACACCATTATTAAAATCACATGGATTTTCACATTGGCACATTATTTTACTTAAAGCACAATATGTCATCTGTATAAGTCCTCTTTATTTAGACTAATGAGGTTGGGAGATGATCAGCATTAGTGAAAATTCTGGTTAATGGCTCATTTGAAAGGAAATGATGATTTTATTTTGAACTTACTTTGACTTACCAGTATAAATTACAAATTACTTAGCAACATATTTATTTGTGGATTAAAAAACTTCAGTCTTTTTCTTATTCAAATTATCACATATTCCAAATTTAGTAAGTCAGTTAATGAAGTTTTATTATATATTCTTAAATTTCTTTGTGCTGTGGCTACTCTGAATTTTGGCAAGCATAATAAGAAATTTAACCATCAAGAGCTTGATTTAATAAATATCATGTTACATGAACATGATATCTTATAATCTGAAAGGGCAACCAACCTATTTTAATTGGAACAACTAGAAATGAACCTCTCGAAGATGAAGGTTTTTTTTTGTTGTTGTTAAAAAAATCCTATCTTACTCCCTCTTAAACTATTTTAACAAGACATCTTCATTGCTTGAATTTTTTTTATCTGTAGTACAATACAATAGTTTTAATGAAAGGACAGGGAATGATACAAGAAAATAGATACTATAGCTTTGAGACACTGAATATATAAAGGAACAAAGACCAAATCATATATGACAAGGGAACACTGACCCACAACCTCTGCAGCAACCAGTCCAGAATAGTCAGGACTTGATCAGTCACTGCCAGCTTCTCTATTTTTCATCCCTGCTTCCAAGTCAGGACCAACCAAGGAAAGCCAATATACCCCCAAAACCAATCATATAAAATGCCTCATGTCTAGTTATCCTTCCTATAGTTTCCCCATTCAAACAACCTCCAAACAAATCAGACCTGAAGCCATTTCTTTATTTTTAAAACTCCCATATTTCCCCCTCTGTCTCCGAGTGTGTCCCAAACACGTGATGATGCTGAGCCCTTTGCTATTGCAAGCTTTGAAAAATACTCTCTGCTTGTTCTCATCTGGCCAGTCTCTGTTTATTTGTGTTTTCCTTGAAATCCTGCTAAGATTCAGTATGCACTGCTTAATGCTGTGGACCCAAGGCTCTGACCAGGTACAGCGCCCACAGAGACCCCTGTGCTTTGCTGCTCATGGCTTATCAAATCCATTCTGATACTATAAGTCTGCACAGACCTGAACTCTGATTCCTGTGTGTTGCGTTCCTTGCATATTTATTCAGTTTTATGCCAAGTTGTCTTATTGTTTTCTCTTTGACATCTTTGGTAGAATTAAGCCATGCCTTTTTATCTCTTTTTGCTCTTTTTTGTGCTTCCTGTTTGTATTGTGATATCTAATAGTGTTGTCTGTCATAAGAAGGAAAATCAAACAGTAGAATACAGGCATAGGTGCTCCAGGCTGATTGTTCCAGTTAGCCTCACAGATTGGTGAGCTTGAAATTCTCATTGGACTGTCATCTGTTTGAATACACTATGCTGCAAGTCTCCAATAAAGCTGGATAAAGTCTTTCTTTTGTCTTGATTTCTGTCTGGAGAACTTGGCTTTGATTCAGAGAAAGCATTCTCTCTAGCTTTCCACCTACCAGTGAGAGGGAAGAGGGAAAGTAAGTTGTTGGATCACCATTGAAAGGTAGTATGATGGTTTATATGTCAATTGGACCAAGGGATGTTCAGATAGTTGGTAGAATATTTCTGAGTGTGTCTGTGAAGGTGTTGCTAGAATAAATTAGCATTTGATTGGTAGACTGAGTAAAGATTTCTCTCACCAATGTGGCTGGGTACTGTCCCATCCATTGAGGAACTGAATAGAACAAAAAGATGGAGAAAGGATGAATTCATTTCCCTTTCTTGAGTTGGGCCATCCATCTTCTCCTGCTGCTAGACATTGAAGTTTGTAGTTCTCAGGCCTTTGTACTCCACAGCTTATACCAGCAGCTCCTTCCCCCCACCCATCAGGTCTCAGGCCTTTGGCCTCAGTCTGAATCACACCACTGCTTTTCCTGTTCTCTAGCATAAACATAGCAGATCACAGGACTTCTCAGCCTCCATAATTGTGTGAGCCAATTTCTACACTAATCCCTACATGCATATTTATATATAGTATATCCTATTAGTTCTGTTTCTCTGGAGAACCTTAAAAATACATGTGGGCCAACATCAGGTTGGAGACCCGAGACACAAAGTGCATAAGCATTATTTTTGCCTGATGGTTGCTAGCTGTCATTGAGTTGTCTAAGGTTAAATCCTTTGCTCTTCTAGGAAAACTTCTGTGTCTTACATGTACTCTTATTATTTATGCTACCATATATCTAAATTGTATAAATTCACCAAGGATCCTTTGAACTTTCAGTGACCACGCAGGGGAATATTTGATTTGAACAAAATTGTTTATTTAACGTGTAACTTAGAAAAGAAAGGAAATAAGATTATTCAGGCACAATGTGCAGTATTTTTTATTATGTAACAACACATAGGACATGCTGTCTCTGAGGATGGAAAAACATCCTCTTTTGATATGACTATCCAAATTTATCTTATATTGCTCACAAAATGACAATTGGAGGATTACTAGGTTCAACTGTACACTGCCAACAATGGGTGCCAAGGTTTTCTAAAATTTTGACACTTCTTTGTGAAGTGACTGAGTCCTTGGTAAGAGATACTCTCTCTGGGAGTCCAAATGGGAACAGATCTTCTGTAAGCTGAGAACTCTCTTCAACAGCCTCCTTTCCTAGGCATTTTTATTAGTTTCCTAAAACTTCCATAACAAAAGTACCACGAAATACTTTGGATGGCTTAAAACAACAGAAACTTATTGTTTTAGCCTATTGTCTGCAGGCTAGAAGTGTGAAATCCAGGCGTCAAGACTATGTGCTCTCTGAAACCTGTAGAAGGTTCTCCTTCTTAGCTTATTCCTAATTTCTGGTATTTTCTAGCAATCCCCAGCATTCATAGGCTTGTAGATGCATCACTCAAATCTCTGCGTCTCTTGTTATATGCTTTAGTCAGGTTGTATTAAAGGCCCTCTGTATCCCAGTATGACCTCATTTTAATTTAATTAATTACATCTGCAACCACTGTATTTCAAAGTAAGGCCAGGTTCTGAGGTATGGAGGTTAAGGTTTCAACATATCTTTTGGTGATGGTGGGAGCAAATTAACCCATATCAGCATTCCTAACTACAGAAATCTCCTTTGTCTGCTGGGTGTGGTGGCTCACACCTGTAATGCTAGCACTTTGTGAGGCTGAAGCAGGCAGATTGCTTGAGTCTGGAAGCTTGAGACCAGCCTGGGCAATATGGCAAAACTTCCGTCTCTACTAAAAATACAAGAAATTAGTGAGATGTGATGGGGGCATATCTGTAGTCTTGGGTACTCGAGAGGCTGAGGTGGGAGGATCACATGAGCCTGGGAGGCTGAGGCTGCAGTGAGCTTTGATTGTGCCACTCCATTCCAGCCTGGATGACAAAATGAGATCCTGTTTTTAAAAACAACAACAACAACAAACTCCTTTGTCTATTTGTGCATAAACAAAATAGATGAGCCCTTGTGGCTTTAATTAAATTTTATGTAAACCATGAAAACAATTACTTACAGCCTCAATTCTGACCTTGTTGCAAAGGCCGTCTTATCTCAGGATGATAGCTGCAAACTGCCAAATTTGTTGATGCTTCTGATGAACTAGTTCTCTGTTTTCTATTTGGTTCCTCAGACAATATAGGCATTCTTACTAACTGAGATTTTCTTACTGTCACTCTATTACAATTCACTGTTATATTACCCTGAGTCTTGCTACTCTACTATCTCTACCAGCAGAAGTGGAATCTCATAGAACTTTCTGTGCTTCACTAAGATTTATTAGAGACTCTCATTGAGAACCCTGATCTAATATTATTTGTTGATGGAGTCTACCTCAAAATTAAAACTAAAACTGGAAGTTATCAAATAGGATATGTTATTACTAATTTAAGTTATCCTTTAGAATATAGTCTCCTGAAGTAGAATCCAATTGGACGTCAGACATTATTATACTTTCTAGAGGCTGTCAATTAGTCAAAAACTAGAGAGTAAACAGATATGTAAATATGTATACGGAGAACAGGTGCGTCTTTGAAGTGGTATATGACTTTGGGATGCTTTGGAAACAAAATGGATTTCTCACCATTGCTAGAACCTCCATCAAAAATGAACACCAAGTTCAGGAACTGTAAATGCACTCCTATTTCCTAGAGAGGTAGCTGTCATAAAGGTTGAGATCTGTGACAAAAGTGATGACAGAGAAGCTAAAGGAAATGCTCAAGAAGATGATTATGCCAAACAAGCAATCTCAACCAAGGTTATGATATTACACAAACCCTCAAAGGAAAATTCTGGAGGAAACCAGAGATCATTATAAAATATCAACGTTTAGTTCCTGATTTGGAAAAGAAAGACTGGAAAATACACAGTTATACCTTTCACTAGATCTCTGATGCTCTTGAGTTAGCTGTTTGGTAACATTAGATGAATTCAAATAGATACTCTTAAATTTCTCCATGAAACTACTCATCCTGACATGAACAAGTTGGTTACTATCATCTGAAATCAACATTAATTGGAAAACTTTAAGAAGATAGCTGAAAGTCACTTGTCATCTGTCAATAACATAACCCCAGGAAAGCTCTAAAGGTGAGACATGGTCAGGAATAGAATGTTAATGGCCCTTTGAACTCCATCAGATGGATTTTATCCAGCTCTCCTGCTTTTTAGGATTCAAATACATTATTGTTATAGTTTATTTTCAATATAAGAGGAAACAGCATTTCATTGCCAAAAAGTTATAGCACTTACAGTTTTTAAAAAGCTGCTAGTGCTTTCAATTTGGAGATACCAAGTTTATATCAAATGACCAACCTACACATTTTATGAGAACTATCATAAAATAACTCAGTAAGGCTTTACCCCTTACTCAGAAACTACACTGCTTTTACTACCCACGATCTTCTAGAAAGGCTCAAAAAATCAATGCCATCTATAAATTAAAATTACCAAACCTTTCAGAAAAATCCTGGAGCTCCTATGGCCAAAATACTTTCAGTGACCCTTATGGGCATATGACTGACTCCCCTACGGACACGTTGGTTATCCCCTTGTGAATTGGTAAGTAGAAGGCCCGTACATTTAGGAATTTCACCTTCAGTACTAGACCCCACCCTGCTTCACATAGACTTGGGAAAATATTGAAAGGAATTCATACACTCTATTTAATTCCATCATTAATAGGTTAAGGTTACCTTCCTACAACTTCCTAAAGTCTCTTTGTGACCTTCAATCAATAGGTGTGTTTCTATTGGAAGAGGCATGAGAGAAAAACTGCTCTCAGAACTTACTAAACTTTATCAGGTATTGTTAGCAGCAACCACAACAGTGAAACTACAGGGAGCCAATCTTCAGGTTTATATTTCATAACTAAATCAGCAACCAGAATTCCACAAAATTAGAAGTCTACTCCAACAGAGGATCTCAATAATGAGGATTTTCAGAGATCCTCTAGAAGCTGCTGATCTTCAGAAGTAGACTGCTGACATAAGAGTTTCGAAGAAGCCGATGACCTCAAAGTGGACAGATTCCAAACAAGACCTTGAACCAGAACCCCCGAATAACTTGTTTTTTTTTTTGCCATCGCTTGCTTACAATCACTCTTCTCATTTTCTATACATCTCTGATTATCATCTACTCATAATAGCCTCTTTTCACTTTTTCTTCTTTTTTTATGATAATTGTCAGATCAGAATATAATAATTTTAATTTCTTTATTAGGTTTATCCCAAAGAGTAGTCACTCCCCCCAGTCTTAGTGATTGCTGGGCATTCCATTCATCACTGAACTCCCACCATAAAACCTCTGGGATAATTTCTGGCTTCATCAGATAAAATCAGAGAGAATTTTAGCTGATGGTGTTTCCACCTACACCTCCATGGACAGATAACTTTAAACATATCAACCTTTGACTTTTAAACATCCCTTTCTCCAAAAAAAAAAAAAAATGACTAATTATAATCTGATAAAATCTAGATTATTTTAAATTAAATTAACAACTTCATAGGTTGTGGGCCATAGGGTAGCGGTCCAAATACTTGCCACTTTATGAGACTAAAAGGGACCCAATTGTGTAATACAATTAACATAAGGCCTCATGTCAAAATGACTCCTTTTTCCTGGTTTTTCTTGTGCCCCTAACTGAATACCATTTGCTTTGTGCTTAGGATACTTGATCTCGTTTGCCTCAGACTATCACCTCATAAACTTTAGGAACAGTATTCGGAGACTTGTTTGTACAGAGACTCTGATTCTATAAATCACCAAGACTGTAAATTCTGATTCAGACACAAGCTCTAAAACAATGCCACCTTTGATTATTCAGATTTTCTAACTAGGGAAATTATTGACTCATTGTTTATGCAAACAAAAGAGTAGTGTTCCCACCCATGGGAATCATGCAGACATGCAAAACTGTAAGAAACTGATCATCAACATTGGCAGAAGTTATTAATGCTATCACCTTTGCTTTAGATGAAATACAGACCAGTCTCAACTCATTGACGTGAGTAGTGATGGACAATCACATTGCTCTAGATTTCTTATTGGCTACTAGTGGTAGCATCTGTGCCATTGTTAATTCTTACTCTACTTATATATCAGTGAAACACACAAGGTAGTACAAGCCATACATGCATTACCATAATGAAAAAGCTACTTGTTTCTCTAAGGTTGATTCTCAGGTCTGTGAAATTTGTTTTTGGCCTTGGTTGGGTAATTGGATGGAGTTTCTGGTTCTGTGCATCTTATAGGGACTATTAATTATTCTTGATTCTGCCATAGTGGTTATTATATTAGTCCATTTCATTCTGCCCATAAAAACTGTTCTCTCCTTACATGATCGTCTTGGTGGTAGAAGAAAAAGGGCAAGACAGTCTTGCTATGCAGTTGATTGTGGAGGTGGGTGAACAATCCCTGAAAATGAAGGTTGAATATCTAGCCTTTTATGAAGTAGTCAATTTTTTACAAGTGAGATACTGACCAAAAATGAAGACTGAGAAACTGACTATACAATTAGATGGTGGCCAGACCATATATCACAACACAACTCTGACCCACAATCTCTGCAGCAAACAGCCCAGGAAGATAAGCCACAGCTCTGCAGCAACTGTCCTGCAATGATCAGGATGTGGTTAATCATTTCTAACTTCCCTATGTTTGCTTTTGCTTCCAACTCAGGAGCAACCAGAGAAAGCCAAACACTGTATATTCTCTAAGCCATATGATGCATATAATACATATAATGTCCTTATTTTAGTTATCCCTCCACCAGCTTCCCAGTGCAAGAGTCTCCAATAAGGTCATACCTGAAGCCTTCTTTTTTTATTCACCATTAAAAAGCCTTCTTATTTATTCACTTTTCCACTTCCTTGTCCGGTTTTGAATTTCTGCTAAATGCAATTGATGGTGGCTGACTTCCTTGCTAGAGCAAACTTTAAATAAATTGCCTCTGTTTGTTCTCATTTCAGTAGTTGTGGTTTATTTCTACAGTTTCTAATCATTGTTACTTAGCTTTGTTTTAGAATATAACAATGCTTATAAAGGTAGTAAAATATAAGGTCGGCTTCAGACATGAAAGGTAACTATGAAGGGATACTGAGGAAAGGTTCTTTTGTTTAAAATAAAGGAAAAATAGTTTTGGATAATTGCCTAGAATCTTCTGAAAAATATGAAGAAGAAGAAAATAAGCGATTTGTTTGGCTTTGCAAAATGACTTGATGGGCTAGATGGAGTCTTTATTTTTAGGTTCAGTGCTTTGTATCTGAGAGCGATCTTCTTACCTAGGTTCTAAAAGCACTTTGCAAAAGTCGTTTGGTGTCAAATATTATAAATTATTTTTCAAAAATGAGAAGTGGGAATACTGTTGATTTTTCTAGGAGAATAGAATAAATATTTGTATTTTCCCATTAAATATTGTGATAATTATTCTGGCCTAATCATAAGCTAGTCTGTATGACAGGCTTTTATGTATTGTGTATGCTATGTCAAGTCCTAGCAATGAAAACAAAATCCCAATAAATAGTTGCTGAATTTTAAATTTAGCCTGTTTCTCCCGATAATGGAAAGAATGATAGCACCAAAGTTACATATTTATGTGGAGTAATTTTATGGCTTGAAGTAATCTTCATACCACCCCCCCAATCCTGTTGGCAACACTTTCTGTCATATTGAATTTAGTCCCTTTGCCTTGATTTTATAAAAATAAAAACCTTGCCATAATCATTTTTCTGCTTCAGTATGGAAGAGTGCCTTAATATTATAAATGTGGGCTGTAAATCTAATTCTTTGAAGCCAAGTTTATTGCTTTAGATCTATCAGAATAGTACTTTTTCCACTCATTTTGGAAAAATGACTTAGGTGTACGAAATTCAAGTTGCTATACATTATTTTTAAATCACAATTTACCACAAATCTAGTGATTCTTAACTTTCTAAAATGCCTCCAGTGTTATCTAAAAATTCCAAAAGGTAATTATTCAGAATAATAGCAAGAGTAGGGCAGGTGTGATTCTTTCAGCAGAGAGATGGGTAGCAAAATAAAATTTTGAAGGGGCTTTATAATTCCGGGGAGGTTGGCAGAGAATCTCCTTATTCTGGGGAGCGGCCTTTCCTTTGAGGTCTTGGTTTTCTCACTGCCAACATGGAATAGGAAACTGGGCTTTGAGAATGTCATAGACTAATTCACTGGTTTCTTTTTTGTATAAAAGTGTTGCTGCTGTCTGCTCACAGAGATTATATAGGAAATTATCACCTAAGTAACACTGTAATGTTGAGGCTAAGCTCGTCAGCCTGATCATTATTTTTTTCAATAGCCTTTGCATACCTCTATAATCTTTCATGAGAACTTCATGTTCCCCTATATTTTACCTTCTCTCTTTAATAATTGCAGTGCTACACTTCCAGTTTTATTATTCATACTTTCTGAGAGCAGAACAGCACATGTAAATATATGAGCCCTTTTCCTATTATAGGTCTTTGAAGATGAAATTTACTACTCTCCTGCTTCCACATTTCTTTTTTCATTTTGATACTTTTCTCATCCCACCAAGACAGTATCTCATCTTGCCCTAATAACAAATATATTTTTAAATATTTTTATCCATTTATTTAACCAGTACTTATTGACTGCTTACTATATGTCATATACTGTGCTAGGCACTGAGGGTGCAATGATATTTAAGATACGTTTCCTTACCCTGAATGACTCACTCTAGTAATGGAGAACACAAGGTCAGCTGGTGGACACCAGATGGCACCTGACATCTCCTCTCCTTTGCCATTTAAGAAACATTGTTCAAATACTTATTGCTTATCCCAGAGGAAGCCCATGGGCCTTGGCAAGGTTTTGTTGTTGTTTCAGGTTCTATGGGCTTATAGTTTCATGGTCACCTCATTCTACAATTGATTTTACTTGTTTTTCACCTTCCATGTCTATTCTATTTTCTATGCTGTGCACAGACCATAGGTGGAATTCAGCCCCCTTTTCTTGATTTCCTGTAAAACATAAGGCATTGGTGCATGTAGTATGCATTATTTTTATTTTATTTTGAGACAGAGTCTTGCTCTGTCTCCAGGCTGGAGTGCAGTGGCCGATATCGGCTCACTGCAACCTCTACCTCCTGGGTTCAAGCAATTCCCCTGCCTCAGCCTCCTGAGTAGCTGGAACTACAGGTGCGCACCACGATGCCCGGATAATTTTTTGTATTTTAGTAGAGACGGGATTTCACCACATTGGTTAGGATGGTCTCAATCTCCTGACCTCGTGATCCACCCGCCTTGGCCTTCCAAAGTGCTAGGATTACAGGTGTGAGCCACTGTGCCTAGCCTGTAGTATGCATTATTAAAGGTTTCAGGTGATATTATGACAAAGGACGCATGAAAGGAAAATAGTTAAACGTGAGTGTTACTGTTTTTAGAATTTCTGAGGTCAATTCTACTATCAGGAGCTGGCCAATTTTGCTCCAATGACCTCCCATATGTGGGGGTTTTCTGATCCTTTCCTCCCTCTATAAGTGTCCTAACATTTGCCCTTTGATCTGCTTCCAATCCCTTAAATTCTTGCTCATTTTGAATGCAAGACAATTTTATTCTTTGTTTCAGTAGGCCATTCCAAATCATACCATGGAGGTCTCCCCTTTTACAGCCACAGTAGAGATACAAAATTGGACTGGGAACCAATTTTGTTAAGTAGATGGCTTTCTACTCTGTGGAGAAAATTTTACACTTCCTTAGGGGCCGAAATGGCTGCAGTCAGTGTTGGTTTTAAATAGTGATGTAGTTTTCCCCTCCCTAACATGTGTGAACTATATACAGTGCTGGGAATCACTGTGGAGATCTTAGAGCCTGCTGTGTGCTGTAAGTGTCAAAGAAGGTACTTCAGAAAGTCAGGAAAGCTTCCCGAGATGAGATCTGAACTGGTTTTAAAGTATGAGGATGAATTTACCTGTCAAAAAATTGGGAGAAAGGATGAATGTTTTATTTTAGCTTACTGTATAGATATTGTTATAATTAAGGGAAACTATTATTTGTAATTAGCAAAAAGTTTAATAAATCATTTTTCACTTTATATATTAAGGTGTTATCCTTTCTCAGCATAATCTTCGATTATTTAATATTTTCAAATCTTTTCTTTCACTGAAGCTTCAACCTGTTATCATCCTGCTTTCCTACCCTGTGATCCACTATTTCAACTATGTCCTCTGGATCTGGCTTGACTGTTCCCCTTTTCACCATTATCTTATACAGCTTGTCAATTATTAATGCTGGATAATCGCCCCATTTCCTTTTTCCTCTGGCTCCTTTCTTACTATCCCCAGAGAAAATTATAAAATGAGAACTAAAACAATCGCCTATCCCTATGCTAAACAATAACTGTATGCTTTCCTGTCTCATGTTAAATAGTGCTGAGAACAAGCATAGAGTAACTTAGCTTCTTGTCACAGGAAATACCCGTCAAAATAAGACTCTGAATCAACTAAACTAACAGCTTAATTATCAAGATTTGCTTTGAGATCCCTGCCTTACTGTGCACATTATTCTAAAGCTGTTGGGTTATAATGCTCCATAGTCCCAACCAGTGACCTGCCTTGCAAGACCTGTCTAAAAACCACCCAGTCAGATCTTAAAGCCTATGCATATCCTCTTCTGACTTCTTTCTTCCAGGATGCTACTAAGACTCAATCAAGGGGCTCTTCTTTGTCACTGAAGAAAGTCTAATAAACTTAATTTATGCCTAATACATTTTCCTGGTATCTTTTAGGGGAGTCCACAAGAATCATTCTCATTTGATATCTTATAGCTCCGGCTATAACTTCAGCTTCATCCTCCCCACTGATCTGCAATTCTTTCATTCTCATCCATTAAATAATAGTATTTGTAAAACTTTTCTCTTCCAAATGTGAATAGCAACACTATATCCTTTAATTTCAGCAAATGCTCTAACTTTATTCTCTCTTCCCTATCCTAAAAAGCTGGAAATGAGCTATAAAAAGTTTCAGTGTAGAGCTATCTTTATGCTCTCTGTTGGTGTCTATAGCTCCTGGGGTGGTCACCTCACTGACTAATCTCATTCTTATTAATCTTCAGCCATTTGCCCTTGAAATGAAAGTATTCCACAAGATTGTCTTTTCTTTTTACCTTTTCTTTGAGGCCAATCTCATTCAGTTCTATAGTTTCAACAATGGTCTTTATGCAGATAATTTTACAAATTAGTGTTTCCAGTTCTAACCTTATATGAATTGCAGGCATAAAATTATGACAAGAGTGAACCCTGGACTCAATACTTTGATCTTTCTCATGATCTTTCTTTCTTGTCCCAGATCTGATCTTTCTCTTATACTTTTCATCTCAGTTAATGAAAAATCCTAATGACCATTCCTTGACAGGGAAAACCAATAACAAATTAATAATAATAATAATAATAATAACCAATCTAGTTGTGGTAGGATTTTAGGTTAAGCAGAGCTCATTTTGTTTTTCTCTGCAGATGTAAAATGGAATTATAAAGGTTTTTTTCTGCTCTACCGTTCAGGTGCGCAAAATAAAAATAGAGCTTCTGTATTTTCTATTTTGCATCAAAAGGAATGAGAGATAAGACTTAAATACATGTGCCTAAAGGCATAATGATCTTTAAAAGCTGACTTGCTTCTTTTCCCCTAAACTTGCAAATTGCAGATGTCTATGTCTTCTTCCTGCACATTTCCCTTCCTCACTCTTCTCATTGATGGGGAGCAGAAAGAGTCACAAAAGACTAATATTGTGATAACCCTGACCAGGAAGACTAACTACCCTGTCTCCTGTCAGAACAATTAAGATATTAGTCTTGTGTAACTTATTAATCTTTCATTGTAAATGGCAGCTTTGGTGGATGAACTAAATTAGCCAGTGCAGGGAATTCAAGTTAGAAAGATATGGTGACTGGTTTCTTGGATGGTGAGGTTGCCGCCAGGGGAGTTGCACCTCCGTTCAGCCATGGCCCTCAGTTTGTTTTGTGCAGCAGGGCTGCTGAGTTTTGTCTTGGTCCTCTCTTCTACATAAGAATCAAATACTTTGGCATGCTGGGTTAGTCAGTTTATCTCTTTAATGATAAGATGCTGTGCTATCATTTTCACTGTGCTTTGTTGGTGTCATGTTACCATTACCATTGGGCTAAACTGCACTTTGGTCTCCTTCAGAATTTCAAATAGTACGCGGCACAAAAATTCTTTAACTTTCACCCCTATTAACTTATATTCTCTAGCAGTTAGGTTTTCTGGCTGGGGAGGTACAGGGTCTCCACAAGACATGCTGGGCTGACTCCTGCTTCTCTTCCCCTCTGTTCATTCTCCTTCACAGATATTCCTCAGCTAAGACTGAAGAGGCTTTCTCTTACACCCCTTCTCATCCTTATTCCTATTCTTAGAGGGATTTCCTTCACATCCCATTGGATTCATTTTCATAGTGGCATGCACTCTCCTCACCCTTCCCCAAAAGTATAATGGTAGAATGGTTACCAGAAACATGCTTTCTGGATAAAGCAAAGTCCACATGAATTTAACTAATTTATTTTCTCTGCTATCACAAAATTCACTGATACATAGAAGTTTTATGGGCAGGGTATTGGCAAATTTGCAAAGGGTTCTGGTGGAATTCCAGCAGAGAAAGGACTGAGACCCAATCCTTTCAGCCTGAATTCAAAGTTGCGGATATCATAATTTATCAAGGTGGAAGGATGTCTCTGACTGAGGCCTAGTGTCAGAGAAAGGCACATAGGCCGGGTGGAGCAGATGGATAGAATGAAGCCTTGGCCTCTGGCGCATCAATTTCTCAGAGAGGCTCAATCCAAGAGGAAAGGGATACTTGGTCGAACTGGAGAAAGGCACACACCCAGGGGAAAGGGGCATAAAACAGCATGCTTTGCCATCACTGTTTACCTAACCCAGAAAAAGAATTTCTTTAGGAGTTTAAATAGCTGTGAAATAATTTTTAATCATTTGTTGCTCTCAAAATTTAATAAAGCTGATCTGTTCAGTTAGCTTTCTGGCCATCTGTCACTGACAATCTATTCCGCTGGTTTGAAGAAACCTCTCTGGCCCAGACATTCTCTGCTACTCCGTCCTGCCCTGTTCCCTGAGCCTGGGGACATGAGGCTGGTGCTGACATTCGGGTTCCCTGACAGCGATGCTGCCAAAATCAGTGATGCAGATTAGGGAATCTGCCAGGCTCTCAAGCCTATTCTGCTGGACAGTTTGGCCAATCACAAGTTTGTCACTTTGTCTCATGACTGTGTACCGGCTAATGCAGCTGTTAGGATTTTAGAAAAGTGGTGGTAGCCCACATAGGGGCTGAAAGACCAGTGCTTCCTGATTGTGCTGTCATGTTTTATTATACAAATATGGCCCATGGCATTTCTGACTTGTTGGTGGGGATGGAGCGCTAATGGACAGTAGTGTGTTCTCTGTATTACCGTATTTCTTTTATTCCAAGGCTCACTATCAACTTAATAACTCATTTTTAGAAAGAAAAAAGTCACACTACTTTCATAACATTAAATGTATGTATTGATTGCAAGGTGTGTGTCCTGATTTCAGAAAAATTTAACTCACAGGAAACACCTTCATTAAATGATCAAGGAAATATAAGATTTCATGAATAAGTAATGATTATGTTGGCCAGGCAGGACTCATGGAATGTGATGAGAAAACAACTTTACCTCCTGTGTACCTTATCAAGCCCACTTTGATGTTTGTAGGAATAGCTTTTCTCCATCCACTTAAACCAAGACTCATAAATTTTCTGGTTGCCCTGCATGGTTCCAAAATGCAGTTTCAATTCAACACTTAGTATGTCCAAACCTTTCCTAATAAATTTGCTTTCACTTTACTCTGTGGACTTGCCAAAAAAAAAAAAAAATTATGTCCAAACCAAGTGAAGAGATTGAAGAATTAAATGATTCTGGTACTAGGATCTTTTGCCTGAAGTCCCTTTGGCACAAGGGATGGCAGTGATTCCATCTGATTGTTATGACTCCTTCCTTTCTCCCTAAGTACCCAGTGGAAGGTTTCTAGGTTCTTTTTGCTGAGGTCCCCTTGGACCTTCAGGTTTTTCTTAGAATCTTAGAAACTTCACACCAGCTTTCTCATGCATAATCCACAGGAAATATTCATGCTTTTTTCACCCTAAAACCCTGGGAACATAGGATAATCCCATTGGAGCTACCATATCTGCATTTCTTTATCAGAGATATCTCATAAAACTACTGTGCTCAGGCTAGATACTGCCAAATTCTGGTGGCCCTTCACTGGATATTGCCTTGTCTTACTTGGTACAACTGTTGCTCTTTGGGCATCCCAACTTCTCTGGGTGTAATTGTGGGCCTCTGTCAACTACCAATGCAAAAACACAGGAGGCCTTTTGATGCCAGGATTCTGCTATGACTGAGGCAAAGTGAAGAAATGCCCATCCTCCTTTTGTGTCAGAGTTTGTTAGAAGGATCACAAAACACTGTTAAAAAAAAATTCTAAATTTATGGATACAAATTAAATCATGTTACATGCATAGACTGTATAATGGTTAAGTCAGGGCTTTTTGGGTATCTATTACCTGAATAATGTAAATTGTACCCATTAGATAGTTTCTCATCATCCATCTTTTTGGTATCCCCTCATCTTTTCAAGTCTCTGTTGCCTATCTTTCTACTCTCTATGTCTATGTGTATACATTTTTTATCTCCCACTTATGAGAACATGAGATATTTGACTTTCTACGTACAATTTGTTTTACTTAAAATAATGACTTTCAGTTCCATTTACATTGCTACGAAAGACATAATTTAACTCTTTATATGGCCAAATAGTATTATTCCATTGTGTATACATATCATATTTTTATCCAATCATCTGTTGATGAATACTTAGGTTGATTCCATGACTTTGCTATTGCTAATAGTGCTTTGATAAATGTGAGTACGAGAATCTTTTTGTTATATTGATTTCTTTCCCTTTGGGCAGACAACCAGTAGTGAGATTGCTAGATCAAATGGTAGTTCTATTTTTAACTCTTTGAGAAGTCTCCATACTGTTTCCCATAGAGGTTGTACTAATTTACATCCCTAACAACAGTGTATAGGAGATCCCTTTTCTCTGCATTCTCATCAGTGATTCTTGTTTGTTGACTTTTTATTAATAGCCGTTCTGACTTAATTTTCATTTCTGTGATGATTAGTGATGTTGAAATTTTTTTTTCATGTACCCGTTGGCTATTTGTATGTCTTCTTTTAAAAAATTTCTACTCACATTATTTGCCCACTTTTTTTTTTTTTTTTTGAGACAGGGTCTCATTCTGTTGCCCAGGCTGGAGTACAGGAGTACAGTGACACAATCATGGCTCACTGCGGCCTCAACTTCCCAGCCTCAAATAATCCTCTCACCACAGCCTCCTGGAAAGCTAGGACTATAGTGTGCACCACCATGCCCAGCTAGTTTTTTGTTTTTTACAGAGACTGTGGGGAGGAGAGTGGTCTCGCTATGTTGCCCAGGCTAGTCTCACACTCCTGGGCTCAAGCAATCCTCTCACCTCAGCCTTTTGAAGTGCTGGGATTACGGGCATGAGCCACTATGCTCGGCCTCTTTGCCTACTTTTTAATAGGATTATTTGTGGGTTCCTTTTTGGGGGGAGTTGTTTGAGTTCCTTATATATCCTGGATATTAGTCCTTCATCAGATGAATAGCTTATAAATATTTTTTCTCATTCTGAAGGTTATAGGTTCACTCGATTCATTATTATTATTATTATTTTGCTGTGCAGAGGCTTTTTGTTTTGTTTCATTCATCTATTTTTGCTGTTGTATGTACTTTTGAGGTCTTAGTTACAAGTTCTTTGACTAGATCGGTGTCCAGGAGAGTTTTCACTAGGTTTTCTTGCAGTATTTTTATAGTTTTGGGTTGTATGTTCAAGTTGTTAATTCATCTTGAGTTGATTTTTGAATATTGTGAGAGATAGGAGTCCAATTTAAACCTTTTGCATGTGGCTATCTTATTTTCCCAGCGCCAGTGTTTGAAAAGAGTGTCCTTTTCCTGATGTATCTTCTTGTTGACTTTATCAAAGATAAGTTGACTATAAATATGTGGCTTTACTTCTGGGTTCTCCATTCTGTTCTATTTATTTATTTCTATTTTTATAGCAGTACCATGCTGTTTTGGTTACTATAGTCTTGTAATATAATTTTTAGTCAGGTAATGTGATACTTCCAGCTTTGTTCTTTTTGCATAGAATTGCTTTGGCTATTTGGGCTCTTCTTTGGTTCCATATAAATTTTAGGATTGTTTTTTCTAATTCTGTGAAAAACAACATTGGCATTTTGATAATGATAATGCACTGAATTTTTAGATTGCTTTAGGCACAATGGTCATTTTTACAATAATATTTTTGATTCATAAGCCGGGAATGTTTTTCTGTTTGTTTCATCTTTAATTTATTTCATTAGTGTACAAAACAGTTTTGACCCTATATTTTTAAAAATTATTTAGCAAACCCAGTCTTTCAGTTTTTATTAATTAATTTGATCTTTCTTGAACTTAGGAGGAGTTTGGAGGCAAATAAGAATAATAAACACTGTGATACAATCAAAATAACTACCTTTCTGTCAACTAAGGCTTTGTTGCTGTCAGGCTCCTGGAGTCTGTTTTACTCTTCCTTAAGAATGAGTTCTCTCAGGAAGCATCTGGGTCATTCTGCAATGGCCAGCAGGCTGGCTGCCACAGCAGTTAGCCAAACACGTCCAGACATGTTGCAAATTCAAGCTGGGAGCTCAGCTTCTGGCGATGAAGTAGTCAAGTGTCATAACAGAAAAGAAGCTTACGTATTCAGATCTCTATCATTTGGCAGATGGAGCAACTAAGGTTGAGAGAGGTAAAATTATTTGGTCAAGATCATACACTGGTTAGTGACAGAACTGAGACAAAGCCCTCATCTCCTGATATCTTGACAAGTGCTCTTTCCACTTCAGAGTTCTGTCTTTCTTTACCAGATGAGGATAGACTGAAATTATATATAGAGAGTATCATATTCAGAAAACTACTTTCTGGTTTCAGAATCAAGTAACATTATAAACCCCAAGTGTTAAAAAGGGGCAGCAGAGTTTAATTCAGGACAATTTTATATATGTGCAATGTCTGCCAGTTCTAGACAGCAATGCTGTCAATTGAAAAAAAAAATTACAGAAGAGAAGATTCACTGTTTTTTCCCTCTTTCTTTTTTTTTTTTTCCTACTTCAATTACAGTATGGGTTTTTCCAGTAGTTTCTTCAAATCTGAGGTAAAGCTTGGCAGACTGGGATTGATTGTTTTCTTTATTGTTAGTCTAGATGAGTGGAAGCTCCTGGTAAATTATGGGGATTTTTGAATAAAATGGACAACTTTTAGCTTTCCAAAATTACTCAGAAAGAATTCTAGTCTTGAAAATAAACCGAAAGACTTTCCCATGGTAGAGTCACAGAAGCTATGAGAGTTGCCTAGGTAGTTATATTCAAGGCTTCCCAATATTGTATGGAAATGCAGACTAGAGCTCCTGAGTCCCTAAGGGAAGTGCACAAGTGGCTGGTCAGGAAAAACCTCAGCAGTGGAATTGGAAAGACAGAGAATGAGAATGAGTGGGCTGAGAAGGGGAGGACAAGGTGGGCTAAAGGCCTCAGCGGCATGTTCTAAGAGGAAAATGACTGAGGCCCAAGGCCAGACTGGATGAACTGTGACTCAGTGAAGACTGGCAGAAACTGAGAAAGACTCCCTCCTTGACCAAATGTAGTCAAGCTCCTCTGAACCCTCTTTTTGACTAGGCCTTGACCGTAGCACCATCCTGTTTTTGGTCTGCCTAGCTCAGTGTAAGCAAGGAATCCTCCTAAGTCATCTCCCCACCCTTGATAGCTGATCAAATTCTATATCCCCCACCATGTTGTATAAGTCCTTGGACCGACTTTAGTAAGAATCCTGTTATGTTAACTTAGCAAGAATCCCCCTACCCTTGATGTCTCCTCTTAGTAATTTTCCATCTAATGACTCCTTCACTCTGCCCCTTGGCTATCAGTTCCCACTTGTGTTTGCTATATTCAGAGATTAGCCCAATCTTTCTCCTTTATTGCAAACCTCTATTGCAATAGTCTTGAATAAAGTCTTCCTTACTATTTTAACAAGTGTGAGAATAATTTTTTTTTTTTTGGCAGGACAGAGGAGGGCACCCTCTTTACCCACCAACTGGGGCTGGGATGCTATGTAAGCTTCCCCCAAATCCGGATGCTGTCTGAAAGTAAGGGAGAAACAAAACCCCAAACTGATGAGAAACTAACCAAAAGAGCCAGAGAAGTAACCACAAGAACTAAGTTATCTTGAAATGGTACAATTAAGCATTTCCATTTACAGTAAAAGTTGAGGCTGGTAAGTCCAGGTTTAGAAAAGTAAAGTTGTATGGCTTTGTATATCTCAGCTACTTTACCTCATTTAAGAACCATGTATTTCTAAAAAAAATGTCACCTCTAGGGTAATTTATTTTTTTTAACTCTAGAAAAATAAAATGTACCTTTTGCAGAAAATGATTAATATGTATTAACAGATATATTTGCCTTATCACATTAACCCTCTGTGCTTCAAGGAGAGTCAAGAGGGCTATTCAAATTTTGTTGTTTCTGGAAATTTTTTTTACTGTGAATCTTTCTCACTTAATAATTTTAAAAAAGCGTTTATAGCCTCAGGTATGCCTCTCCACCACATAATTTGCATGTACTTAATCAGGATCTTATTTTTATTATTTTAAAAAATCCAATCCCTATGATTATCAGTGTTTATGAGCTCTCCATCTAATAGCCAGAGGTCTGTCTCATTCAGTCTAGCTCTCTGCAAAATTTAGTGAGCTGCTGTTCATCAGGCAGTAAATGTCAGGGTGACAAATTGCCGAATCCAGGGCAGCTTCTCCTCCCAGCAGTGAGCACTTTTCAGATCATTTTGCTTTTAAGGTTTTCTTCTCCTTGTTTCTAATGGAAGAGAGAGAAGGGGGATGGGGGAACGATAGTAATGCACTTTGTTCAGTCATTTAGTCCTAAGTCAATAGTTTTCCCCAGTGCAAAGAGATGTTATTCCCTTTATGGCTCCAGATCTGGTTAGATTTCTGAAAGGTCAGGGAGCACAACCAGCACATCAAGGAATCATGCCTCATTTTCAAGGTGCAATTTTTTTCTTTATCTCCTGAAGGCCGATGATAATATTTCTAAAGTTTAAGGAGCAAAATGATGTGTAGTAAACAGACATTTATTACTATCTTTTGCAAATTGTGCAGTACTAGCTCTATTCTGACCTATTTGTTGAAGCATTCGGTATGCAATTTGACAGTTGATATTTATAGTTACAAGAGCTCTTTCTTTAGAAAGAGGTCCCTTTGTACTGGTGTCTGAAGGAAAAAAATGGGAGTGTAAATTGGGTGTATTTAAAAATAATCTGCTGAACTAACATACTTGGAACAATGTGTCATCAACCATTCTTTCTCTTATTCTATTCTCTAACATATAGTTATGTAATCAAGAGAAACTCTGTGGCCAGGGATATACCTATAACTTGAGACGAAAACTTGAGGACAAGTACCCTTGCAGTGGTATGAGATTGAACTGAATACCCACAAAATTCCTTTCAAATTTGAAACTCACTTATATAATTTATGCTCTTAAATTTTCTTTGGCATCAATTTGAATAATTCAGGTGATAAGGTGTATGTATTATCCAAGTTCAAGGCCACTCTTTTACTGGTAGCTTTCTTGAGATGAATGACCTTTATTTCCCATATTTCATCTACCATGGAGTCTGGCAATGGCGTTGGAATACTGTCAATCATCAGACATTATGACTCCTTCTAAACTATTGCTTTTCATCCTTCAAGCAAAATTCTTCTCTCTCATAATGCTTCTACCTTCAGATTATATCCCCTTCTTTGGTATCATTCAAGTAGCTCACTCCTGGATTTTCCTTATAGTCTCAGTCTTTCCATATAATCTCTTCACATTAGCATCATCATGTGTGATGTCAGGGTTCTGAATATTAATATTATATGAGTATTTTAAAACTCTTATCATGTGCTAACCTGTGCATTTAAGCAGAGGATCTACCCGTTCTACCCATCTGTGGTGAGCCTCACTCTGGAGGTTCAATACTCAGTAAGCTGTTAAAATATATTTAAATATTGGCTGGTATTATCACTATGGTCAATGCTTAGATATTAGCAAACTGATGAAATTAAGAGCACTGATAAGTCACTTTCAGGCAACAATGCGCATTTGCTATTACTGGGAATAATGCATTTATCCATTAGCTGAGTAGTGTTTGTAACTCAAGATTAATAAATAAAAAGGTCTCATTTTTTGTTAACACCTGAGTGGCTTGGCATATGTGGTTAGTTTTCTGTCTAGAATAATAATAGTTTAAAAGCATTGAGAATACCCTTGAAATGCTAAATTACATTTAGATTCTCTTTTTGAACATATACAAAAATTGTTTCTTATGTCTCTTAATTCATTTGAACAGACATGCTTTATCAAAGCAACTTGGGATTACATTGATACTGGCTAAGAGTGTATATATTTTTGCATTTTTTGATGGTGTTTTGTTTGTGTCTCAGGCTTAGGGCCACCCTGTTAACATTCTGGCCTGTGTGTGAGAAGCTGCTTTCCTGCCTATTTCATGTTCTGCAGTTTCATTTGCTCATGAGATTGTGACATTCTCTCTTCATATTCTTTTTGAAAATTGAAAGCAGAAAATATTCTTGAATATTCTTTTTAGCAAGGTTGTGGGGTAGGTAGTATTTACTGAGGCCTGGTAATTTTCATTCCTTTTTGTGTTGATGTTTCCTCTCCTACTCTTCCCCACCACACCCTCTTCTACCAACCAAGCCCTCTGTATCCTTACCTCTGCCCTCTTTGGCAAAGCCTTTATCCACTGGAGAGATAGAAAGTGTGCAGTTTGTTGTTAAAAGCTGAATTGTGTTGTCCCAAAATTCATTTGTAGCAGCCCTAACTCCCAGTACTTTGGAATGTGACTATATTTGGAGAACAGATATTTAAAAGGGTGGCTAAGTTAAAATAAGGCTGTTAGGGTGGACTCAAATTCACTCTGACAAGTGTCCTTATAAGAAGAGGAAATTTGCACACAAAAACAGACACTAAGGTTGTGAGCACACAGAGAAAAGACCATGTGAGGACACAGTGGATGAAATTCAGATGAAATGAATCTGAAAAATTTAGAGAAACTGGAATTCGTGAAATTTGGTCCTTAGATATTGGATATGAGAAAGATGAAGGAAAATTAGGGTGTTTAGATTTTTGGCTTGAGTAGTTAGTTGCATTCTGATGTCCTTAATGGAAATGGTCACTACAGAAAGACAAGCAGGTGCGATAGTGAAGCACAAGGAAAGATACTCTGCATTTGTTTAGGGACATGTTGACTTTTGCAGGGCCCATGGTGGAGCTGTCCAGCAGGTGCTTGTTTACATCAGTCTGGCCTGGAGATTTCGAATTGGGAAATTGCCACCATTCAAAGGCTAGTAACACCTAAGAGAAGTTTTTGTTTGTTGGGCTTTTGTTTGTTTGTTTTTCACCCAGGGGTTGCTTGTGAGAAGAAAGAACCACATGCAGAAGATGGAACTTAGTGGTATACCAGCATTTAGGGAATGACCAGCAAAATAGGATCCTAGGAAAGAGAGCACAAATGTAAGAAATCTAGGAAAGCGGACAATCATGAAAAGCAAGTGGACAAAGGAAGTTTCAAAATGGAGAGAGTGCAGCTCTTTTTAAAAGCTTCAATTATTGATATTCAGTTATCAACAGTTATGTAAAGAAGTTTTTAAAATGTATATGGCATTTCCTAGTGTTCTCAAGTCATGTTGTAGAGATGGCTTGATATCCTTCTTCATTCTTGGCTCTTAAAACCTGATTCTGGCTGGGCACGGTGGCTCACACCTGTAATCCCAGCACTTTGGGAGGCCAAGGCAGGTGGATCACCTGAGTTCAGGAGCGCAAGTCCAGGCTGGCCAACATGGTGAAACTCTGTTTCTACTAAAAATACAAAAATTAGCCAGGCGTGATGATGCATATCTGTAGTCCCAGCTACTTGGGAGGCTGAGGCAGGAGAATCGCTTGAACCTGAGAGATGGAGACTGAAGTGAGCTGAGATCATGCCATTGCACTCCAGCCTGGGTGACAAGAGCAAAACTCTGTCTCAATACAAAACAAAACAACCTCTCAAAACCTGATTCTACTTGACTTCAGCATGGCCATTCCTGCCTCTGAGAAAGTCAATCGATACTCTTTTTCTTCAAGCTGCACAAGGTCTCTATTGTCATCTTTACTCCTGAAACTCTATTAGCTTAAGATTTGGTCTTACATTAGGGATTCAAGAATCTGGTATCTTAACCTAAGCCAATGTAATAATAATGTTCTCCTTACTGACTCCCAAATGACATTTTAAAGCTTTATTTAAAAAAATCTTCCCTGGAGACATACAAGTGGCCAAGAAACATATGAAGAAATGTTTCATATTACTAATCATCAGAGAAATGCAAATAAAACCACAAGGAGATATCATCTCACATCAGTCAGAATGGCTATTATTACAAAGTCAAAAAGCAATAGATGCTGGTGGGGCTGTGGAGAAAAGGAAATGCATATACACTGTCGATGGGAATCTACATTAGTTCAGCTGCTGCGGTAGTTGGGAAATTTCTCAGAGACACTTAAAACAGAATTACCATTTGACCCAGTAATCTCATCACTGGATATGTATCCAAAAGAAAACAAATTTTCTGACCAAAAAGGTACATTTACTTGCATGTTCATTGCAGCACTATTGGCAATAGCAAAGACATAGAATCAATGTAGGTGCCCATCAGTGGTGGATTGGATAAAGAAAATGTGGTACAAATGAACCATAAAATGCTATGCAGCCATGAAAAAAATGAAACCATGTTCTTTACAGCAACATGGATGCAGCTGGAGGTCATTTTCTTAAGAGAATTAATGCAGGAACAGAAAACCAAATATCACATGTTCTCACTGATAGGTAGGAAGTATTCCATTGGGTACCCACAGACATAAAGATGGCAACAATAGAAACTAAGGACTACTAGAGGAGGAAGCTAAGAAGGGGGACAAGGATCGAAATCTAACTGTTGGATACTATGCTCAGTATCTGAGTGGCGACATCATCCATTTGTAATCCAAACCTCAGCATCATGCAGTATACAGAGGTGACAAGCCTGTGCATATATCCCCTGATTCTAAAATAAAAGTTGAAAAAAATATTCCTCTAAATGTGTTAGCTTATTTTTGCAATTCCTGATTTATTTCTGGTTTTTAGGGAATTACAGAATCTTAGAGTTGGAAGAACTTTCGTGGATCATCTTTCTCCATGAAAGTCTTAAACCCCAAAGTTTAAGGGCCCTTTTTAGAAAATTCTTGCCAAAATGATTATTCAGGCTGCTCAAAAACTTTCATGAGCTCATTGCATTCCAGGCAACCCTTCCATTGTTGACTGGATCTCATGGTAATTTTTGAACATGGCCTTGACTAGCCCGCAGTATGCCTTTATGGGAATTGGAAACAGGTGCTCCCTGGGGGTATATGCAAATCCTGATAAGTTCTGACTTTCACTCATTAATTCTAATTCTGTGAACTACAGAGGGAGGGACAAATTCCATTTTAGTTATTCAGTATTCAAAGAGCGCTATCATACTGCTACCTAGGTCTTCTCTTCAGGGAAACCTTCATTCCTTGTTGAAAGGACATGATTTGGATACTCTATGATCTGTTCTCGCCTCTTCTAGATGGAGTCTAGCTTGTCATTGCTCCTCTGAATTGAGCAAAATATTCCAAATGTGTTCTGATTGTGAGAAGTTTCATGTAACTACACTCAACTGTATTTCTACAAGTGTAGGCCAAAAGAACATTCACTTTTTCTATTCTGCCAGCCGCATTGCCCAGTTGTTTAAATGGAAACTTGAAGTAATGTAAAATGGCTTAATGAACCTCATATATTGTACAATTTAATTTTTGATTGTAGATTCAGGACTTTTTCCTGATATCTGTTTTGTTTTTTAATATTTCCTTATAAGGTGTTTTAAGAAGGGGTTATTACTCAACAGATCTTAGTATCCTTACCTTCGAACAGTAGACTACTCATTATTTGTTTATATTTTTGATATACATATAGATGTTTTTATGATAAGGGCACCAATATTTTTAACATTCCTTTTAATCGACCGTTGCATATTCTAGACTGAAGTTTCAGTTCAATTCATGATGGTGACAGAAGTATAAGCACTCTTGTGTGGTTACTGCCTTTTTATCTATCCTTTGCTCAGATAGTTGCACTAGTAAACTGAAGAGAGACTCCAACTGCATTTGGCTGGTGCAGCTGTGGCACCACTGTGCTAGTTATTGTGAAGCTTTCTGCATATATCAAGCATTTTGAGAATAGCTCTACCACATCTTTGGAAACTCCAAATGCATTAGAGTCTGGAGTGTCCTTTCCTCGGAGATGGGAAAAGGAGGCAAGGCAGTATTCTTTCCACTAAAGTGAGAATAAATAATAATGACTGTCTAAGATCAATATGGAGGGGTATCTCAAAGCAACCAATCTTTGCTTGGTGATTTCCTGTTTAGCTGCTAAACAGGAAAACCCAAAGACATTAATGAAAGTATTTCGTTTTACCTCAGACTTTGCCTCATTGTGAGCTAGTGAGCCAGCACAGGGTCTCACATAAAGTGTTTGGCTGCTTCCAGAGAAACCAAAACCTACTTCAGAAAAAGATCAGCAGTGAGACCAATGTGTGAAGAGAATTTTAGGAAAACGTAAAACAAAACAGATTAGTGGCTCTAAACCCCAGGTCCAATAAATGACATCTGTTCCTCCAATGTCTTTGTGCTTGATCTGATTGGAAACATTTTTGTTTGTTTGTTTATATGATGGGCCCAATCTTCCTAGTTGCCTGAGGAAAAACCAATGGCTGAGTATATAAGGCTAAGAGTGGATTGCTCTTCTTCCTCTCTAGGTCCTGTTCAGTTTACTGTGTTCTAGACTGCCATCTGCTGGTCTAAAAGGATCAATCACTGTCCTTGCAATGAAGAACTCTATAAAAGCGAATGCTTGGCCATTTTGTGTTCAGCTCTTTCCAGTAAATACTCTACAGCATGATTATTTATTTTTTCCTTTTCTCATAATCATTAATCAGAGTGGCTGTCTGAACTTAACCACCCTAATCAAATTCTTTAAAAATATTTAAAATATTTTGACCCAGTGCTTCCACTTTTATAATCTCAAAGAAACATATGCAGACAGATTTATGTATAAGCATGTTTCTCAAAGTGTTATTTATAACAGCAAATTTGGAACTACCACAAAAGTTCAAAAATAGGAATTGTTAAAATTGGAGTGTTCTGTACCACTATTCACTTATGCTTTAGAAGAACATTTAATGACATGGGAAAATGTTTGTAATATATTATGAAGTGGACAAAAACAGTTAAAAATCAAGTAAAACTTCACAATCTCCATTTTGGCTTTCTGTGTATTTCCTCCTTTCAAGGGCATGAACATATAATATTTTTGGAACCAGAAAGAAACGGCGCCATAAATATTTTATATATGTGGTTACCTGCATAGTAGAATATTAGTACCAACTACTTTTTTTCAAAGTAACACATCTTTTAAGATATCTATCCTAGAACTTTATTTAAAAAATACTCCTATAGAATATTCGTGCAAAAGATCATGAACAATTGCTTCAGTGTTCTTAGGATCAGGAATAATCCAGCAAGCTGGATCATGCAGCTGCCACTTCAGGTTTGCTAATGAGTGTTGTGGCTGAGACAAAAACATGTTATTTGTTGCATGACCCTAGAGTCATTAATTTGTTCTAAGCCTTATATTTTGCTTCCAAGAGTTGTTGGTGGGGATGTGAAAGAGGATGCAATTCAAATCACTGTGCAGGATGTGTAGTAACCAGAGCTCTATTTTATAATTGGACACAGTCCATTTCTTAAAGTATTTTGAAGACATAGTTTTGAGATTTTTCTTTCTACAATGAAAAGGTACACAAAGACTGCTTTGCTTGCTTCACTGGGTAATTACCCCACGAAGAGAAGACTGAAGGCTATCTCAAAGGTTTCTTAAAATGGAGCTAGGAGCAGCTGCCCGTGGGTCCCAAGAGCAGCTGTGTGGCTAGCCAAACCTAGCTAGAAGGTGTTCCTCCTACAGAGCTTTCTGTTTCACATTTGTTAATACATTTGGACACGATTTCCATATACATGGTTAACATGTCACTTCTGTCTACCCTAAGGGCACCAGGTGGTAGCTCCAAGAAGAGGAAATCATTTTCGGAGCTCCCTGCTGGCTCAATCAACACTTTTTAGTTCTCCTAATGAGATGGTTAACCTGCTTTTTAAATTTTTCATTTAGCCATTTGGTCAACAAAACTGTAATGTCTGTTATAGAGTAGTTTATCATTTTCACACTTACAGGCATTAACACCATTACTATTAGATTGACAAACAGAGATTCAACTAATCCTCCTGCTTTAGCTGGAAATATATCTCCATAGAGATCTTTCACTGAATTAATTCTGCTAAATTCTTGGGTCTAACATAGTTAATGTTTCTCCTTAGTCATTTTCAAAGAAATAGAGATGAAATCTGACTGGTATACATAACCTGTGTGTGCTTCTTAAATATATGTGTAAATATAAATGGACTCAAACATTAATCAGACTATTATCTTAGCCTATTTAAAAAATAAATTTACATAGCACACTATATTAAAGTGAGTATCACAAACTTTGTAGAGAAGTTCTTTCTCTTTGGCATGTTTCATTGGGCATGTTTCAGGAATTCAGTAAGTCCTCAAAGGCTGTTTTTCTGTATTGGTGCTACTTTCTTTTATCTAAGTGAAACATACTCTTAAAATAACATGCTGGGAGATATGATTCGATGCACAAATACTGCTTTACACGTAGCTTTGGGGGACTATACGACCAGTTCTGTGGTTGTCATAAAGATCTTTAAGATGTAGTAGGTGGAGTATATCAATGTCAGAGTTACAGAAAATCAGGGACAGAAGAATTTGCTTTTTGAATTTAGACCTTTGTTAAGCCTTACCTATTCTGACTTCAAATACAGTTTCAACCTTTAAGAAATTGTTCCCACTATCCTTTCTGGCTAATGCACTTGGCTACTTTCTGAGATTTACCATTCATCAAAATTTTAAGGAAATAATTTCCTTTTATTTTGGATCAAGAAATCTATGCAGAAAAAAAAAACTTTCCGTAAGTGTTCTGAGCCTAAATTATTAATCTAGAACTTTAGATATTAGTAGTCCATAAATTGGAAATAACAAATAAGCTACATGAAATGGATTTATTCCCAGGCTTTATAAGTTGAGGAACAAAGTGGGCAAAAGTACATAGACTCATAAGATATGTTAACATAATAATAGTTCCAGTATATAGGATCCCATTACAGATTGTTTTCTGCACTGAACAGCTATTTATATACATAAATATCATTTAAAGTATTTCCTTGCCCCAATCTCTCCTTATCTAGTTAACAGTGCTATCCAATAGAACTTTCTGTGATGATAGAAAAATTTTATATCTAGGTACATATGTCCATTGAGGACTTAAAATGTGACTACTGCAACTGAGAGACTGAATGTTTAGTTTTATTTAATTGTAATCAATTGCCACTTAAATAGTCACATATAGCTCATGGTTACTATATCTGATAGCACAGCTTTAATGCATTAACTGGCTTTATTATCTTCAGAGTACTAGGCACAAACTGGGATTACCTCCTTAGTTTCCTTTTTAATTTTCTGTCTTCTCCTTGCCAGGCTGTAAACTCCCAGAAGGACCTGGTCTGTCTTTTTCCCAGCTATATTATTATAATCTATGACAGAGCTTGGTGTGTAATAGATGCATTATTTATTTAAAATGTGCATGTGTGTTGTTATTATGTATATGCTATAGATGGTGAGGAACAAAGAGGGAACAAATTTTAAAAGATGACAGGGATTTGAACTCAAGATTATTTGACTCAAGCTCCAAATCCTTCCATTCTACTAGTTGGCCATAACTACACCCATGACTACACTTCAGACTCTTGACAACCAAGCCACAAGAATGGAAACTGTTTTAGTGGGGTTAACACCTAAAGCTGACTAGGAGGTCCCTGATCAATGTTGGTTGCTAGCATTCTGGGCAGGCATCTTTCAAGCAATTGAGTTAAGGTATTCTACCAGAAGTTTGAATTATGTATATTACTGTCAAGGAATAATACTTTAACCTAGAATTTTCCAGATTGTTCATAATACTTAAGAATTCTAGTGCTCTTTCAGGCATGGTGGCACACGCCCGTAGTCCCAGCTACCTGGGAGGCTGAGGTGGGAGGATTGCTTGAGCCAAGGAGTTCAAGGTTACAGTGAGCTATGATTATGCCACTGCAGTCTAGCCTGGGAGATGGAGACTCTATCTATTAAAAAAAAAAAAAAGAATTTTAATGTTCCTTAAAATGTAATGAATTGTTCTTCTAGGAAGAGAGAAGTTCTGAAAATGTTTCTCCTGAAATGTATTTACAATGTGTATGTAAAATCAAATTACATACATTCTCTTGGCTGTTCTTGTTATTTTTAGATAATCTGCTTTAAAAAAATGTGGGCCAAAAGTTTTAGAATGCTACATGTAGAAACCTCCAAAGTTTTGATTTGTGCATTGATGCAGAGTGAAGATTTACAAATACCTCTTTAGGTTAGGGTAGGCAGTCTCATTAAGATTGCTTGTGTGCGTTGTCTGGAGTGGTAAACTTGTAACAAATTTGTGATATTATCACAATTTAATGAGTTAAAAACTCATCCTATACAAATATATTCCTTATGAGACGTAAATCCTTTCAGAAGCTTTAAATAAAGAGTATTCAAGTTAATTTAAATAAACAAATCAAATCTTTAGAAAGTGAACAATTGTAGCCTGTGCTTTCTTAAAAGGTGTGTGCTTTTCAATATGAAATAGGCCTTATCGATGGCAAGATTTAGTACAACCCAAATATTGGGAAACCTTTATGTTATCTTTGCTATAATATACCTGTGCAAAATAAGGTTTTCATAGAATGTTGTATTGGAAACAAGATACAGGATAGGCATAAAGCTAGGTCTAGACCTGACAGATGCTCTGACATGGCAACAGCATCTCTAATACTAAGCAGTATATATTCATCTGACATAAAATAGTATTTTCATTTAAAAAATAACACAAATATAAAATTATTGTTGCTTTGACTTGACATATATCGTCTTTGACATTTCCTGGTGGGGGTCTGGGATGTTAAGGGCACTGAGGAAGGTTTGGCCTGGCTCAAGTCCTAATCCTTCTCATGAGGGGGTGAGAACCAGATCCGGAGTTGGAGTCACTGGTTGCTAAAGTGGAATATCTTGCACATGGTCATCAGGAGGGCTTTTCAGTTTGGAGGTTGAGCGTCAGCCAAAATGCTTAGAGTGCACAAAGAGTCAAGCAAGAGAACCAAATTTGATAACATCAAAGGTCAGAGTAGTCTCAAAAATTGGAGAGTGCTGAAAGTAGCAATTTGACATAATGAGAACAAGTCTAGAACCAAAGTAGATTGAAGCTTGTAGGTCAATGCATGAGCTGGGGGGTCTTTTATTTTAAATGAAATAAAGATGCAGCAGTTGGCAGTATTGAGATTAGGACAGATCTCATAATTCAAACCCTTCCTCCTCTTCTCATTGTAAGATTCAAATCCTTCTTCCATTTCTCACTATAGGAACCTTATTGATACTCACTTTTCCTTTTGCTGATAATAGCAGTCTCCATCTCATAGGGAGACTGTGAAGATTAAATGATTAAAATGGCATAAATCATTTAGCTCAGCATCTGTTACAGGTTGGTGCTCCATAAATATTGGCTGCTATTATTAAGGCAAGGAAGATTCTGGGCTGTTACCATAAACAGAGCCAGATGAATCTAGGATGATATAATAGTTACACTTGTGCTTGGAATCAGACATATCTTGGAAAAGTTACTCTTCTTTTCATTAGCAAAACAGAGATAATAATTACCTCACTGGTCTGCTATGAAGGTGAAGTTAAATAATGTATATAAAATGCTTAGCACTTCACTGCCTGTTACAAGGCTAAAGCTCCTTGAATGGAGGCCCATGGCCTGATTTCACTGGCTGTCAGCCATAGGGTGGATGGGCTTAAATGTAAAAAATTAGATTGACATTTTACAACTTGGCAAAAGCCAACATATGTTGATACATGGCTTAGAAAACTTCATTTACAAAGTTCTTGGGGCTGGTATGTCAGTGCTATACAATGTACAAGAGACTTATGATTGCTAGGGCTACAATAACATTTCATTATTGGAGCTATGTTTCCTGCTGCCCCACCATAATGCAGTCTGAACATTTATTTGAGTTGCATAAAAACAACAGCAACATCATATTATCAAGGTCACAATTAAGAAAGGTTTTTACATATGCCAATGTTTTATTTCAAGTTCCGCAAAAAGCTGATTTTTTTAATAGAAAATGGCTGGGGGAAATATCGGGTCTCTCTTTTTTGGACAATTACTATTTTTTCACTTTTATTTACTTTAAGAAGTTTATGACTTAAAAGAATAGAATTAGTAGAAAAGGAATCCTGCAAAAATGTGATGAGCAGTTTGCTGAATGTTGAGAATTCTCTGTGGTGAATTAAGAGGAAAAAGATGTTATGTTTGATGTTCTATTTCAGAACTTTTGCATCTTTGCAAGATGCACAGAACCTCATCCTTGACTGTGTAAGAATATTGGACACTGTAAAGGGCATGCCACTGTTACACCATCCCTCGGCTGAGAAAACTCACTCGATTCTTCAGATATTCTCAAAGCATCCAGCTTGGATATATTTTGTTTGTTTTTGGTTGTTTATATAAATCATTAGCATGAATGTTATCAGTGTCATTATGGCCTTAAAAATAAATTATTGATTTTTTGTTTAGATGACATAGTTTAATGGTTTAGATTTATTTTTTAAAGCTCTAAAAAAAGTCATTTTGAGTTTTTAAGATACCTTTTCCCCCCAAAGATTTATTTAATAATATAAATTAAAGCCCCTGTGGTGTCTCTGTAATGTATTGTATTTGTAATGTGATTAAGCTAAATTACATTTCCCAGAATTTGCTTTCCTTTATGTTTCTCCTTCTGGTTGTGTCTGTAGACTCCAGCATGTTTTTGCTGTTTCCCCATCTTACACCATCTTTTATTCCCAACTGTCAGGTAACATTCATGGAAAAAAATTCATGTATGTGTTTGTTTATGTATATACATGCAGAAATTTTCTATATATACTTTAATCCTTCTCTACTAGTCTACTTGTCTGACTAAATCTTGAGATAGTCCTCCTTGACCAGTTCTGGCTTTTCTCCAGAGAGAACTACAGCTACTAGTGTGGTGCAACCATATAGATTTTTCTTTCCGTGCACACACCTAAAATTGCCCAATATGTTTTTCACTATGCTAAGTGCTTTCATGTGATTTAGAAAAGAGGATAAAGGCTAGTATTGCTTATATTATCCTTTTGAAGTATCATTTCATTGCTGTCAATCTGTACTTCTATTTCTTCAGTTTTGTGTGCTGAGCTGATAGTGACTGTTCTCTTTTTGCTAGCAGTTTAATTAAGATGTTCTCTTAGTTACTTAAAGTTTCTTCTCCATTTCTTAGGGATTGTTTATTCAATTACCTTTGAAACCACTGAATAGTTAGGTCATCTGGATTCAGAATGAGCATTCAAAAATGCATCTACCTATTAATTAGCTTTCTCTTTTTGCTAAGTGATTTATACTACTTCTGTTCATGTTTGGGTTATATTTCCCACTTCATTGCTTAGGTCAAGGGTGAGCATTCATAATTTGAGATATGGAAGAATAACCATTCATGTATTTCTTACTTCCTTTGATTTATCTTGTTTCCAGTCTTGTCAGCCTCAGTGGAGGTCCATGATTTGGGTATAAAATAAAATCATATTATTGAAACTCTAAATTATGTAAGATATAGTAGTAAGTACTATGGAGAAATACAGGAAATAATTTTAAAAACTACTCTCTAGCTTATAATCTAGTTAGGAAAAATAAGCATAAATATGTAACAATCTAATTTATAGCAAAATACCTAAATTACAGCTATAAAAATTAATAAGATGTTACACAATGGCATATGATGAGTTGCCACATTAGAGCAGAAGGTATAGAAATGTTGTTTTCAATTCGTGTTGGGAATAGGGGTATGAAAATAGAGGGTGATATGGGAGAATAAGCCAAGAAATTTCTTCAAGCTCTTCATCACCATCTTCTATCTCCCAACTGACTGAAAAGCACTGCTTAAAAGAAAATCATATTACTTTTTTTTTATCAAAGCCAAATATCTCCTTTTTTATTATGTCTCATCTTTGTTCCTTGTCTCTGAATAGCCTTCTCCTCTATCTTGAGATTCTTTTCCAACTGTCCAAACTCCAAAGAGTTCAAGTTTCAAAACCACATTCACTTATATTCAGCAACAGAGCATCTATCTACTTGCTTTCTTCCAATGGTGTTTTTTTCATGATTATTTTACAATTTACCACTCATGCTTAAATGTTCCTATGCTCCCACATTTGATTTAATTATCTCTGGGATGTGGCTATGGCATTAATATTTTTGCAAGTTCCCGGGTGATTTTTACATGCAGCAAGGATGGAGAACCATTATATTAAGCAAGCATGCTTTAAGAAAAGTTGCCCTGATTATAATTGACTGTTTACATACCTGTTATTCTATCCCCCCAATTAGATTGTAAGCTTGTCAAGGAACAGATGTAAGTCTTTTTCATCTTTGTGATAAACAAATGTATTTTGGGTAAGGGAGCTACTTTGTTAGTCCACGTCTGCAATTTATTACCTGCAATTCCAAAATCCCAAAGCTCTGAAATGGAAAAATGTTTAACTCATTTGAAAATAAAAACTGACCTCAACTAAGATAAGGCTATTTATAGTCTTAATTGATTCCATTTAGTATGCATGTTTGTTTCACTGCAGAATGTTAATGTTTGATTATAGCCTGATGTCCTAGACTCTTCTGAGGGGATTACATATTTTAATACACACACACACACACAGAGACTCGCCAAAAATAAAAAATAAAAATCTCAATTCTGAAATACATCTGATCCCAGAACTTCTGAGGAGATACTGTAGAGCAGTATTTATTAATGGGGGTTTAAGAGAGCTGAGGTCTTAGGGGATAAAGTAGAATTTAGAATTTAGGTCAGTGGTTCTCAAACCTGATTGAATAACCGGCAAAGCTCTTAAAATCTGGCAGTGCCCTTGTGTCACCTTTAAGATTCCGATTGAATAGATCTGGGTTTGGGACTGGGTACTAATTTTTTCAGTTCTCCAGATTATCTTCTTCTGCAGGCAGAGTTGGAAATCAATGATGTGGACTGATGATTCTAAGTTGGGAGCTTGTCTGACCCTTCTCTGAGTCTGGGGAACTTTTTCTAATGACATATGATCCTTCGGAGACATGCTTCCATCACTCACACTACTAATGTGAGCCAGCATCATCTGAGAGGAGTGTGTTGAAGCCTTTGAGGGAAAAGACAAAGACTAGAAAACATAAAGACATAAGGAGAAGAGAAAGTAGCTTGGATTTTTAATTTTTATTTATTTTTTATTTTACTTTAAGTTCTGGGATACATGTGTTGAACATGCAGGTTTGTTGCATAGGTAACATGTGCCATGGTGGTTTGCTGAACCTATCAACTCATCATTTAGGTTTTAAGCCCTGTAGGCATTAGGTATTTGTACTTATGCTCTCCCTCCCCTTATTCCCCACCCCTCAACAGGTCCTGGTGTGTGAGGTTCCTCTCCCTCTGCCCATGTGTTCTCATTGTTCATCTTCTACTTATGAGTGAGAATATGCAGTGTTTGGTTTTCTGTTCCTGTGTTAGTTTGCTGAAGATGATGGTCTCCAGCTTCATCCATGTCCCTGCAAAGGACATTAACTCATACATTTTTATGACTGTGTAGTATTCCATGGTGTATATGTGCCACATTTTCATTATCCAGTCTATCGTCAATGGGCATTTGTATTGGATCCAAGTCTTTGCTATTGTAAATAGTGCTGCAATAAACATATGTGCACATGTGAGTTTATAGTAGAATAGTAGAATGATTAATAAGTCTTTGGGTATATACCTGGTAATGGGATTGCTGGGTCAAATGTTATTTCTGGTTCTAGATCCTTGAGGAATCGCCACACTGTATTCCACATGGCTGAACTAATTTACATTCCCACCAACTGCGTAAAAGCGTTCCTATTTCTCTGCATCATTGCCAGCATCTGTTGTTTCCAGACTTTTTAATGGTCACAATTCTAACTGATATAAGATGGGATCTCATTGTGGTTTTGATTTGCATTTCTCTAACGACCAGTGATGATGAGCTTTTTTTCATATGTTTGTTGGCTGCATAAATGTCTTCTTTTGAGAAGTGCCTGTTCATATTCTTTGCCTACTTCTTGATGGGGGTTTTTAATTTATTTATTTTTGTTTTTGAGATGGAGAGTTTCACAGTCAACCAGGCTGGAGTGCAGTGGCATGATCTCGTCTCACTACAACCTTCACCTCCCAGGTTCAGGCAATTCTCCTTGCCTCAGCCTCCCAAGTAGCTAGGATTACAAGCACCCACCACCACACCTGGCTAATTTTGTTTTGTATTTTTAGTAGAGACAAGGTTTCACTATGTTGGCCAGGCTGGTATCGAACTCCTGACCTCATGACCCACCTGCCTTGGCCTCCCAAAGTGCTTAGATTACAGGTGTGAGCCACTACACTAGGCTGGTTGTTTGTTTTTTTCTTGTAAATTTGTTTAAGTTACTTGTAGATTCTGGATATTAGACCTTTGTCAGATGGATAGATTGCACAAATTTTCTACCATTCTGAAGGCTGCTTATTCACTCTGATGATAGTTACTTTTGCTGAACTGAAGCTCTTTAGTTCAATTAGATCCCATTTGTCAAGTTTGGTTTTTGTTGCCATGGAGTTTGGTGTTTTAGTCATGAAGCGTTTGCCCATGCCTATGTCCTGAATGGTATTGCCTCGGTTTTCTTCTAGGGTTTCTGTGGCTTTAAGTTTTACATTTAAATCTTTAATCCATCTTGAGTTAATTTTTGCATAAGGTGTAAGGAGGGGGTCCAGTTTCAATTTTCTGCATATGGCTAGACAGTTTTTCTAGGTCCATTTATTAAATAGGGAATCTTTCCCCATTGCTTATTTCTGTCAGGTTTGTCAAAGAACCAGATAGTAGTAGATGTTTGGTGTTATTTCTGAGGTCTCTGTTCTATTCCATTGGTCTATATATCTGTTTTGATATCAGTACCATGCTGTTTTGATTATTGTAGACTTGTATTATAGTTTGAAGTCAGGTAGTGTGAGGCCTCCAGCTTTGTTTTTTGGTTTGTTTGTTTGTTTTGTTTTTGCTTAGGATTGTCTTGGCTATACAGGCTTTTTAAAAATGAAATTTAAAGTAATTTTTTCTAGTTCTGTGAAGAAAGTCAATGGTAGCTTGATGGGAATAGCATTTAATCTATATATTACTTAGGGCATTATGGCCATTTTCATGATATTGGTTTTTCCTATCCAAGAACATGGACTTTTTTTTTCCCATTTGTTTGTGTCATCTCTTATTTCCTTGAGCTGTGGTTCTCCTTGAAGAGGTCCTTCACGTCCCTTGTAAGTTGTATTCCTAGGTATTTTATTTTCTTTGTAGCAATTGTGAGTGGGAGTTCTATCATGATTTGGCTCTCTGTCTGTTATTGGTATATAGGAATGCTTGTGATTTTTGCACATTGATTTTGTATCTTGAGACTTTGCTGAAGTTGTTTAGCAGCTTAAGGAGTTTTTGGGCTGAGACAATGGGGTTTTCTAAATACACAATTATGTTGTCTGCAAACAGAGAAATCTGACCTCCTTTTTTTTTTTATTTGAATATCCTTTATTTCTTTCTCTTGCCTGATTGGTCTGGCCAGAACTTTCAATAATATGTTGAATAGGAGTGCTGAGAGAGGGTATCCTTGTCTTGTGTTGGTCTTCAAGGGAATGCTTCCAGCTTTTGCCCATTCAGAATGATATTGGCTGTGGGTTTGTCATACATAGCTCTTATTTTTTGAGATATGTTCCACTGATATCTAGTTTATTGAGAGTTTTTAGCATGAAGGGGTGTTGAATTTTATTGAAGGCTTTTTCTGAATCTATTGAGATAATCATGTGTTTTTTGTCATTGGTTCTTTTAATGTCATGGATTATGTCTATTGATTTGTGTATGTTGAACCAGCCTTGCATCCCAGGGATGAAGCCAACTTGATCGTGGTAGATAAGCTTTTTGATGTGCTGTTGGATTTGGTTTGTCAGTATTTTATTGAGGATTTTTGCATAGATGTTCCTCAGGGATATAGGCCTGAAATATTGTTTTTTGTTGTGTCTCTGCCAGGTTTTGGAATCAGGATGATGCTGGCCTCATAAAATGAGTTAGAGTGGAGGTCTTCCTTTTCTGTTGTTTGGAATAATTTCAGGAGGAATGGTAATAGCTTTTCTCTGTACCTTTGGTAGACTTCGGCTGTAAATCCCTCTTGTCCTGGGCTTTTTTTGGTTGGTAGGATATTACTTACTGCCTCAATTTTAGAACTTATTATTGGTCTATTCAGGAATTTGACTTCTACCTTGTTTAATCTTGGGAGAGTGTACGTATCCTGGAATTTATTTATTTCTTCTAGATTTTCTAGTTTATTTGCATAGAGGTGTTTATACTATTCTCTGATAGTAGTTTGTATTTCCATGAGATCAGTGGTGATATCCCCTTCATCATTTTTTATTGTGTCAATTTGATTCTTTTCTCTGTTCTTCTTTATTAGTCTGGCTAGCAGCCTATTTATTTTGTTAATCTTTTCAAAAAATCAACTCCTGTATTCTCTGATTTTTTGAAGGGTTTTTCGTGTCTCTATCTCCTTCAGTTCTACTCTGATCTTAGTTATTTCTTGTCTTCTGCTAGCTTTGGAATTTGTTTGGTCTTGCTTCTCTAGTTCTTTTAATTGTGATGTTACGGTGTCAATTTTAGATCTTTCCCACTTTATGATGTGGGCATTTAGTGCTGTAAATTTCCCTCTAAACACTGTGTTAGCTCTGTCTCAAAGCTTCTGGTATGTTGTCTCTTTGTTCTCATTAGTTTCAAAGAACTCCTTTATTTCTGCCTTATTTCGTTATTTACCCAGTAGTCATTGAGAAGCAGGCTGTTAAGTTTTCATGTAGTTGTGCTGTTTTGAGTGAGTTTCTTAATCCTGAGTTCTAATTTGATTGCACTGTGGTCTGAGAGGCTGTTTGTTATTATTTCCATTCTTTGCATTTGCTGAGGAATGTTTTACTTCCAATTTTGTGGTCAAGTTTAGAATAAATGCTATGTGGTGCTGAGAAGAATGTATATTCTATATTCTGTTGATTTGGGATAGAGAGTTCTGCAGATATCTACTAGGTCCACTTGATTCAGAGCTGAGTTCAAGTCCTGAATATTTTTGTTAATTTTCTGTCTCATTGATCTGTCTAATATTGGCAGTGAGATGTTAAAGTCTCCCACTACTATTTTGTGAGAGCATATAAGTTTCTTTGTAGGTCTCAATGATCTTGTTTTATGAATCTGGATGCTCCTGTATTGAGTGCATTTATATTTAGGATAGTTATCTCTTTGTGTTGCATTGATCTCTTTACCATTGTGTAACACTCTTCTTTGTCTGTTTTGATCTTTGTTGGTTTAAAGTGTGTTTTACTAGAGACTAGTATTGCAACTCCTGCTTTTTTTTGCTTCCCATTTGCTTGTAAATATTCTCCATCTGTTTATTTTGAGCCTATGTGTATGTGAGGTGGGTCTCCTGAATAAAGCACAACACCAACGACTCTTTATCCAATTTGCCAGTCTGTGTCTTTTAATTAGGGCATTTAGCTCATTAATATTTAAGTCTAATATTGTTATGTGTGAATTTAATCCTGTCATTGTGATGCTAGCTGGTTATTTTGTACATTAGTTAATTAGACAGTTTCTTCATAGTGTCATTGGTCTTTACATTTTGGTAGGTTTTTGCAGTGGCTGGTACTGGTTTTTCCTTTCCATATTTAGTGCTTCCTTCAAGAGCTCTTATAAGGTAGGCCTGGTGGTGACAAATTCCCTCAGCATTTGCATGTCTGTAAAGGATTTTATTTCTTCTTCACTTATGAAACTTAGTTTGGCTGGATATGAAATTCTGGGTTGAAAATTCTTTTCTTTAAGAATGTTGAATATTGGCCCCCACTCTCTTCTGGTTTGTAGGGTTTCTGCAGAGAGATCCGCTGTGAGGCTTCCCTTTGTAGATTACCTGACCTTTTTCTCTGGCTACCCTTAACATTTTCTTCCTTAATTTCAACCTTGGAGAATCTGATGATTATGTGTCTTGGGTTGCTCTTCTCAAGGATTATCTTAGTGGTGTTCTCTGTATTTCCTAAATTTGAATGTTGGCTTGTCTTGCTAGGTTGGGGAAATCCTTCTGGATAATATCCTGAAGAGTATTTTCCAACTTGGTTCCATTCTCCTTGTTCCTTTTAATGTCCCCAATGAATTGTAGGTTTGGTCTTTTCACATAGTCCCATATTTCTTGGATACTTTGTTTATTCCTTTTCATTCTTTTTTCTCTAATCTTGTCTACACACTTTATTTTATTAAATTAATCTTCAATGTCTGACATCTCTTCTGCTTGATCGATTTGGCTATTGATACTTGTGTATGCTTCATGAAGTTCTCATGCTTTGTTTTTCAAATCCATCAGATCATTTATGTTCTTCTCTAAACTGGTTATTCTAGTTAGCAGTTCCTATAACCTTTTGTCAAGGTTGTTAGTTTCCTTGCATTGGGTTAGAACATACTCCTTTAGCTCAGAGGAGTTTGTTATTACCCACCTTCTGAAGCCTGCTTTTGTCAATTCATTAATCTCATTCTCCGTCCAGTTTTGTGCCTTTGCTGGAGAGGAGTTACAATCATTCGAAGAGAAGAGGTACTCTGGTTTTTGGAATTTTCAGCCATTTTTGCACTTTTTTCCCCTCATCTTCTTGGATTTCTCTACTTTTGATCTTTAAGGCTGATGACCTATGGATGGGGTTTTTATATGGGGTTCCTTTTAGTTATTGGTGATGTTATTACTTCCTGTTTGTTAATTTTTCTTTGAACAGTCAGTCCCCTCTTCTGTAGGTCTGTGGCAGTTTGCTGGAGGTCCCCTCCAGACCCTATTTGCCTGTCTATCACCAACGAAGGCTGTAGAACAGCAAATATTGCTGCCTGTTCCTTCCTCTGGAAGCTTTGTCCCAGAGGGTGCTGACCTTATGCCAGCTGGAGCTCTCCTGTATGAGGTGTCTGTCAACCCCTGTTGTGAGGTCTCTTCCAGTCAGGAGGCACAAGGGTCAGGGACCCACTTGAGGAAGCAGTCTGTCCCTTAGCAGAACTCAAACACAGTGCTGGGAAAACCCTTGTCAGGATCCACTGCTCTCTTCAGAGTCAGCAGGCAGGAATGATTAAGTCTGCTGAAGCTGTGCTCACAGCCACCCCTTTCCTCAGGTGCTCTGTCCCAGGGAGATGGGAATTTTATCTATAGGCTCCTGACTGGGACTGCTGCCTTTCTTTCAGAGATGCCCTGCCCAGTGAAGAGGAATCTAGAGAGGCAGTCTGGCCCCAGCTGCTTTGCTGCACTGTATTGAGTTCTGCCAGGTCCTTAGCACTGTTGGCGAAAATCGCCAACTCAAGTGTCAATAATGGCAGATGCCCCTTCCTCCACAAAGCTCAATCATTCCAGGATGACTTCAGACTGTAGTGCTGGCAGTGAAAATTTCAAGCCACTGGTTCTCAGCTTTCTGGGCTTCTTGGGAGTGGGACCTGCTGAGTGAGACCACTTGGCTCCCTGGCTTCAGTCCCCCTTCCAAGGGAATGGAAGGTTCTGTTTTGCTGGGGTTTCAGGTACCACTGGGGTATGAAAAAATCAAAAAACAAACAAAAAGACCTCCTGCATCTAGCTTGGTGTCTGCCCAAATAGCCGCCCCACAAGGGAATCTCCTGGTCTGCAGATTCCCAAACCAGTGGGAAAAGCATAATATCTGGGCCAGACAGCACAGTCCCTCACAGCTTCCCAAGGCTGGGAAAGGGAGGCTCCCTGCTCCTTGCAGTTCCCAGGTGAGGTGGTGCCCCACCCTGCTTCTGCTCACCCTCCATGGGCCACACCCACTGCCTAACCAGTCCCAGTGAGATGAACTGGGTACCTCAGTTGGAAATACAGAAATCACCTGCCTTCTGTATTGGTCTTGCTGGGAGCTGCAGAGCGGAGCTGTTCCTATTCAGCCGTCTTGTCAGATCCCACCAAGTAGTCTGGATTGACTGAAGGACAGGCTGAAAAGGCAGTTAGGCATCTGACATTAGAACCATGAACACTTACTTTACTGTTATTAGAATAATTTTGCTTATGTAAACACTTTAAACTGAACTTCTCTGTATTTATTGTGCAAAATAAACTTTTTATTCATCCTTGTCAAACAAAGTCAAATTTTCAAAATGTATCTAGCAATATTTTCTGTTTCCATGGTGGTTTCAGTATAAGTATCTCTAGTGCCATGTGGGATTTGATGAAATGCCTTGAAAATCCACAACAGATGAGAGCAAATCACCTACTGAAGAAGGTGGCAGAGGTGTCTATTGTGAAATAAACTCGCTGCATGCCAAGGAATATGAGAAGTTACCATACATAAGGTTTTACATGTCATGCTGGCTGCTTTCCATCTTTGAGCATGTGTGCGTCATGGGTGGAACGTCATTCCTGTGCAATATATTAGACATCCACCCTGTTTTAATTTATAGTGTAATGTCAGAGCCATAAATTACAAGCTTTAAAAACCAGCCTTAATAATGACAAATAAATTGAGTCATGCCATGTGCATTATTAATATGTTCAGGCTGTATATGTCTCCTGAAAGTATTTGAAAGAAAGTCTAAGATGATTTTTTTCTCTTTGGAATCTTAAAACAATAAATCAATGCTTATAAAATGTAACAAAAGTGCTTAGCACAGAGTAAGTGTTCAAAAATGTTATTCATCATTGTTGACGGTATTGTCACTGCCGTGCATGAAGGTGGAGGGAGGTTGGTGGCCTGAGCTGTAGCACTAGATGTCTTGCAGACTTGAAAAAGTACCCTTCACAAATGGGACATCTCCCTTCCCACAGCTGTCACGTTGTTTGGCTCATTTGCCATGTTATTCTCATTATTTTTGAGTTGAGACCAACCATGTGAGCAAGTTTAGCCTAGGCAGGGACACTTGTGTATTTAAACTTGAGTAGATTGGTTTGGGTTATTTGAGAGAAATGAACTTGTAAGAGGCATCTTTGTATAGAATACAAAGTCCTGGAACCCAGAGGCTAGAACCTGGGTTCTTGTATGGGTACTGTTCTAGATGAGCCCAAGGATGACAGGCAGGTTGCATCACATCCCTGGGTCTTAGTTTCCTTATGGGTAAAATGAAAAAAAAAAAAAAATCAAAATAAGATGGCTGCTAGAGGCTGGGTGTGGTGGCTCACACTTGTAATCTCAGCACTTTGGGAGGCTAAGGTGGGTGGATCACCTGAGGTCAGGAGTTTGAGACCAGCATGACCAAAATGGTGGAAACCTGTCTCTAGTAAAAATACAAAAATTAGCCAGGTGTGGTGGCAGGTGCCTATAATCTCAGCTACTCAAGAGGTTGAGTCAGGAGAATTTCTTGAACCCAGGAGGCAGAGGTTACAGTGAGCTGAGATCATGTCACTGCACTCCAGCCTGGGTGATAGGGAGACTCCATCTCCAAAAAAAGAAGAAAAAAAAAGGCTGCTACTAGAGTCTTAATCATCTTTAATGCTACTTGGATATGAGTTTAAAGAAAACAAAGATTATGCCTGAATGGGAGACTTTGAAGATTTGCTGCCTGGTGGCCTATACCCGGGGGTTGGCGAGCCGTAGCCTTATAGAGCAAACCCAACCTGGCACCTGCTTTTGTACAATCTGTGAGCTAAGGAATTTTTTTTCCTCTTTATGGTTTTAAATAACTATATAAACAGTGGTTATATAAATACCTGCATGGTGTTTCCAATTTCGCTTCTTTTCGGCTGCAAATCCTAATCTACTTACATCTGACTTTCTATAGGAAAAAGTCTGTTCACTCTCCTACTATTCACATCCTACATAAAGGTTCAAAATAAAAATCCCACAGTGACCTTTAGTTACCAAAGAGAGGTTCTCTTCTACCCTTCTCTCTAAGATGGATGACTGTCATATTTTCCCATCAGTTAAATTAACTGTTCCTTTTATTTTCTTCCCAATGCTTTAAAATTTTTTCAATTGTTATTTTAGATGAATGACAGTTAAAAACTTACAAATAGTTATCAAGAATTCTAAGTAATAAAATTTCTGTTTGACTCTTTAGACTGGCAATAGGCACAGCCCTTTCTATTTCTTTTTGGCCATCTAAGGAGAGTATATTTTTTGCTTTTTAAAGATTGATATAGCACAGCTGTTTATTAGCTGGAAAAGCCAACACAGCCAGTTTGTCCCTGAGATTTTTTTGTGCTGGAGCTGGGCAGCATGCCCCCTTCTCTTCTGAGGATGTAGATGAAGGGCATGAGTGCGGATGCTGAATGGCTTTATTAGTCTGTTCTTACACTGCTAATAAACACATACTCAAGACGGGGTAATTAATAATGGAAAGAAGTTTAATTGACTCACAGTTCTACATGGCTGGGGAGTCCTCACAATCATGGTGGAAGGCGAATGAGGGGCAAAGTTACATCTTACATGGTGGCAGGCAAGAGAACTTGTGCAGGGGAGCTCCTCCCGTTTATAAAACCAACAACTCTTGTGAGACTTATTTACTAATGCAAGAACAGTATGGGGGAAACCATTCCCATGACTCAATTATCTCCACCTGGCCCTACCCTTGACACATGGGGATTGTTACAATTTAAGGTGAGATTTGGGCGGAGACACAGCTAAACCATATCACCAGTTTGTCTCCAGCCTTATGGAGAGGCTGTCTACGGGGAGAGAGAATGAAGCTGACATAGAGATAAGCCAGGATAAATAAGCAACAAATAAGAAGAAATGATTTGGAAGTATCGAGCCCCTGCTTTATGCAACAGCCCTTTTTGCTTATGTGAGTTCCACATTTCCTCTTGGCCTTGGTTAGCTTGTGTTCAATTTTTCTCACTTGTTACCAAAGTTGTTCCTAAGATCATTCACTTTTCTCAGAATAAGAATTTCAGAACTGGGAATGTGATCTTATTTAGAAATAGGGTATTTGCAGATATAATTAGTTTAGGATTTTAAGAAGAAGTCATCCTGGACTTAGGGTGGGCCTAGTCATCCAGCGACTGATACCCTTATAAGAAAAGGAGAGGACAGAGAGACACACACAGAGAAGAGGGCCTTGTGAAGACAGAGGCAGAGATTGGTGTCATGCTTCCATAGCCAAAGAACATCAGGAACCACCAGAACCTGGAAGAAGCAAGGAAGGATTCTCCTTTAGAGCATTCAGAGGGCAAGTGGCCTTGTTAAGACCTTGATTTTATACTTCTGGCCCCTGAAGTGTGAACAGGATACATTTCTGTGGTTTTAAGCTACCCAGTGCATGGTAATTTTATGATGTCAGTCCCCAGATGTCCATACACTTTTCTAATACCTGGTCAAAGAGAGCAAAAGCTTGTCTTACCTTTCTGAGCACCTGCTGTGAGACACAGCACTTCACTTGTATACAGCTGTCATCCCAGCACACTGTAACGGTGAACTTATATTTCTGGCTTTTCTGCTAGAGCCTGTCCTTTCACAAGTGAAGACCTTAGGTTATCCTTTGTATCTTCTTCTCCTAACATAGGGCCTGATCCATCACTTGAGCCCAATAAATATTTGTTGCATACATGCATGCATGAATGAATGAATCATGTCTAACATTTTGCTAAGCATTCAGAAAGGTTAATCAGAATATGGAATTTCTCTAGGAATTTAAAATCAGGATGGAAAGGTAAAACAAGCCAGAAGCAGATAACCTGCAGCAGTCCCATTGAAAACCAGTGTAAGTGTGACTAAAGGAGAAGCCAAAGATACATTTACTTCATAAAGCTCTGTGCACACTCCCCCAGTCCCTGGCTTCCATAGTACTGCTCTAGAATCAGATTGGCTGGCTCCATTTGTCCGGCTCTGCTACTTTCGAATTGACGTCCTCCAAAACATTCATACTTAAAACCTAAAATATGTACTTTTTTTCTCCCATGTAAGAATTCCATGTAATGTCTTTCTCACTTATCCCTTTTCATTAGTGTCTGATATTAACATTGTAATTCAAATTAGAGTTGCCAGCAGATCACATAGGACTCAGTGTATGTAATCCTTAAGGTAGATATAAATTGCAGTTACAATTGTGTGTGTGTGTGTGTGTGAATATAGGTGTAAAAATCTACATATACATGTAAATAATGAAATTTATTATATGACATGTTCTTTGACATCTTCAGCATCTAATATAGGATTTAAATTTTATTTTGTCCAAACCAAAGGCTATTTTAATTTAAAATTCATGGGTTATTTTACAAGTTTTCAGTACATGGGAACCATGTCTTATGTTTCTCTTGTCTCCCATAGAGCATGTAGCAGTGTTGGAAAAATACCAGGAAATTACTCAGGCCCAGACTGTAGGGATCTCTGGACCTCTTGATGCCTCTTGACCTGCAATCCCATCTCCAAAACCTAGCCAGTCCTGCCATCTCAATCTTCAAATATGTGTCAAATATAATCACTTCTTTTCTCCACTGCTACATTCTGGGTCTAATCATTATCATCTCTTGCCTAGACAATTTGAAACACCTCGCTTTCTTGTTCCAACTCTATTCTTGCAGCATCCAGAAGTTCTTTTTAAAGGATAAGCTTTGCAGTCTCCTCTATCACACTTAGAGGACATTTCAAACTCGAACCCCTTCTAGTGGCCTCTAAAGTCCATTGTTATTTTTTGACAACTTTTTATCCATGCATTCTTCCTGCTATGTTCTCTGCTCTAGCCATGCTGGCCTTTTTTCATCCCACAAATATTCGAGCTCATTTCTGTTTTATCTGTCATGTTTCTGCATGTAACACCACCTTACCACCCCAATTCTCAGGAGATTAAAACAAAAACGTTTTTCTTGCTCATGGCTTTTATGCTGGTTGGGATATCTCTGGTTTATGTCAGAGTCAGATGGGTCCATGTGTTTCTGGGAACAGCAACTTCCCAGGGCATGCTCCTCTGATAGCAGGGCAGGAGCACTGGTGGGAAGGCTAAACCACACAAGAATATTCAAGTCTTCTAGACATATGTGATTTTATTATATTCACTCCCATACCATTGAGCTCAAAGCAAGACACACACCTGAGCCTAAAATTCATGGGGATGTAACTCTGCCCAGAGTGAGCCATGAACAGGAAGAGAGGGGAGAGTTGTGAATAAATAATACTCTCTACCCCATTGGCCACAGGGACTTCGCTGCTGCTCTTTATTCTTCGTGGTCCTCTTTCTCCCAAATCTCTCTCTCTCTCTCTTTCTCTCTTTTGTTATATCTAGGTTCTTGTTCAAATATTATCTCATCAGAAAGCCCTTCCTTGACTTTCCTCTGAGATAGATTCCCAGAAACCCAGTAATTCTCTACTACATATCCTGCTTTAGTTTTCTTTCTGAAGCTTATCTCCCCTTGAAAGGATATTGTATATTTAGGTATCGCTCTTGTCTTTAGTGTGCCTTTTAGAGCGCAGAAGCCTGTCTGTGTCCATGTTTGTATTTTCAGCATGTGGGATATTGCAGGACTCAAGTCAATGCTTTTAATAAATATTGGTTGGATTAAACAAATGAAGCAATATTATGATTGCTTTTCTTGGAAAGAAGATTAATTGAATTGATAAAATTACAATCCAAACTTGTTATGCCATGAAGAGTATGTAATTTTTTTTATGTTTAAAGCTCTCTGTGTGTGTACATGCACATGTGCTCAAGTGCATATGTTTTCTACTTTTACTGGAAGATCATTTGCATGCATTCTAAATTCACATCTAGCCTTAGATGCCTTTAGCTTTAGATATGCTTAATTAGTAAGACATTTTAAATTTTGTAAGATCTAAAGATATAATTTTTTTCATCAAAATCAGCCTTTCCTCTGATTTTCCCTATTTTTCTCAAGTGAGACATATTCTTCTTAGAACTCTTGAGTTACATTTCACATTTAATTTTCTCTTTCTTCCTCATTTAATTAATGCTTGGCCGTGTAGACTCATCACCCACAACATCTCTCACACACTGTTTTCTTTATTTTCTATTTCTCTTTCTATTGCTTGGGTTTCAGACTCTCTTTTTCTGAACAAGAAAATCTTCAATGGATTTGCTTATCCTTATCCATTGTATGCACTATGTGCCAGGATGGTGTCCTAAAGTGAAGTTCTGATTATATGACTCCCATATTTAAAACATTCAGTTTCTTCCAGTTGCAGGCTATATTAAGAAAAAAATCTATGTAGAAAGTATAAGTTTGTTATTGCCTTAAAATATGAGTCATTTGTATTTCCCAAATACAACTATAGAGTACTCTTTCTTTGGATTAAAACAAAAATCAGTGATCAACTTGCTATAAAAGTCAAATAATTATTTGTTGTTTATCTGAAGCTCAAATTTTAGTGGCTGTATTTTCATTTGTGAAATCTGGTAAAAGCAGGAAATGCTTCAAAATTCTTTCAAAAACAAAATAAAAAATCAAAAAATACACAAACATAAAATTCCAATCCCAAAGAATTCACGATTATTTGATTTCTGAATTATTCATAATAGCCTTACTATTTATCCTATTAAATTATATATGTAGCAAATTTTTATGAATGTACACCTGTGTAACACTCAGAAGAAATGTTGGGGATTCCACCATCAGCATGGTGTTTTGCACTATACAACTAATTCAGATTTAGTAATGTCTCCAATTCCAAGTTGTCCCTAGAATCAAAGTAAAGATGTCTTTATGCCACCATAAAGTGTCCTTTTATTAACCATTCCAGAATTTTATAAATGAAACATTCACATAAATTGTCCCCATTTTACAGATGCCAGGAAGTCAAAAGGGGAGCCCAGAATTCTGGCTTAATCTATTTTTCGGAGGCTTCCAAACACATCACTTCATAGATTGTGCAAAGAATACCTTTTCAAAAGCACACAGTTAGTATGCACTCTGAAGTGAATCAGTAATCACAACAGTAAATCTTACATTTGTATGTTGCCAACAAACATCTCATTTGATCCTCATAAAATGCTGTGAGGTAGTAATTTCCTCCTTTTTACAGAGGAGGGAATTGAATTCAAAATGAGAGTAATATAGTCAAAAGGTCACTTGAATAAAGGCCTGTATTATTTTTTTAGGGAATGCAATTCAGTGATGAATACTAATTTCCTTCAAGCTGATGTAACTTTTCCATATATATATAAATAATTGTACTTTAGGTTCTGGGATATATGTGCAGATCTTACACGATTGTTGCATAGGTACACACATGGCAATGTGGTTTGCTGTCTCTATCCCCTCCGTCACCTACATCTGGCATTTCTCCCCATGTTATCCCTCCCTGACCTCCCCACACCTGGGCTGTCCATCTCTTGGCCCCACAACAGACCCTAGTGTGTGATGCTCCCCTCTCTAGTGACACAACTTCAGTGCCTTGATGGAAGATGTCCAACTTTTTAATTTATCAGTGAGGAGTTACTGAGAAAATTGTACTGACATAGTGTTTAACACTGTGGTCATTGAAATACAACTAATATTTTTCAGGTGCTGTAATACTGTCACCTAGTTTTTGAACACTTCTGTGTGCTGGACACTGTTAGATACATACAGTAATTACATACAGTTATCACTAGATACTTTGTGATTACAGGGTTTCCTGGGAGACATAGAGGGTTAGGTTCCTGACCATCACAAGCAAATACGGTAAAAAGCAAGTCAAACGGATTGTTTGTTTCCCAATGCAAATACAATTTGTGTTTACACTATAGTGTAGTCTATTTTTTAAATTGTACTTTAAGTTCTGGGGTACATTTTTTAAATTGTACTTTAAGTTCTGGGGTACATGTGCAGATCTTACACGATTGTTCCATAGGTACACACATGGCAAGGTGGTTTGCTGTCTTCATTCCCCTGTCACTTACATCAGGCATTCTCCCAGTGTTATCCCTCCTCAACCTCCCCACCTCCCGCTGTCCCTCCCCAAGCCCCCCATGCCCCAACAGGCACCAGTGTGTGATGTTCCCCTCTCTGTGCCCGTGTGTTCTCATTGTTCAACACCTGCCTATGAGTGAGAACATGTGGTGTTTGGTTTTCTGTTCTTGTGTCAGTTTGCTGAGAACGATGGTTTCTAGATTCATCCATGTCCCTACAAAAGACATAAACTCATAGATTTTTATGGCTGCATAGTATTCCATGGTGTATATGTGCCACATTTTCTTTGTCCAGTCTATCATTGATGGGCATTTGGGTCGGTTCCAGGTCTTTGCTATTGTAAACAGTGCTGCAGTGAACATAGGTGTGCATGTGTCTTTATAATAGAACAACTTATAATCCTTTGGGTATATACCCAGTAATGGGATTGCTGGGTCAAATAGAATTTCTACTTCTAGATCCTTGAGGAATCGCCACACTGTCTTCCACAATGGTTGAACTAATTTATTTGCCCACCAACAGCCTAAAAGTGTTCCTATTTCTCCACATCCTCTCCAGCATCTGTTGTCCCCAGATTTTTTGATGATCGCCATTGTAACTGGTGTGAGATGATATCTTAATGTTATTTTGATTTGCATTTCTCTAATGACCAGTGTTGATGAGCATTTTTCTGTATGTTTGTTGACCTCATATAGTTCTTCTTTTGAAAAGTGTCTGCTCATATTCTTCACTCACTTTTGAATGGGTTTGTTTGTTTTTCTTGTAAATCTGCTTTAGTTCTTTGTGATTCTGGATGTTAGCCCTTTGTCAGATGGGTAGATTGCAAAATTTTTTTCCCATTCTGTTGATTGCTGGTTCACTCTAATGATCATTTCTTTTGCTGTGAAGAAACTCTAATTAGATCCCATTTGTCTATTTTGGCTTTTTTTTGCCAATGCTTTTGGTGTTCTAGTCATGACATCCTTGCCTATGCCTATGTCCTGAATGGTATTGCCTAGGTTTTCTTCTAGGGTTTTTATAGTGTTAAGTCTTAGGTTTAAATCTTTAATTCATTTGGAGTTAATTTTAGTGTAAAGTGTAAGGAAGGGGTCCAGTTCAGCTTTCTGCACATGGCTAGCCAGTTTTTCCAACACCATTTATTAAACAAGGAATCCTTTCCCTATTGCTTGTTTTTGTCAGGTTTGTCAAAGATCAGATGGTTGTACATGTGTGGTGTTGCTTCCAAGGTCTCTGTTCTGTTCCACTGGTCTGTATGTCTGTTTTGGTACCAGTACCATGCTGTTTTGATTACTGTAGTCTTGTAGTATAGTTTGAAGTCAGATCATGTGATGCCTCCCGCTTTGTTCTTTTTGCTTAGGATTGTCTTGGATATGTGGGCTCTCTTTTGGTTCTATATAAAGTTTAAAGAGGCTTTTTTCCAGTTCTGTGAAGAAAGTCTATGGTAGCTTGATGGGGATCTATAAATTACTTTGTGCAGTATGGCCATTTTCATGATATTAATTCTTCCTAACCCTGAGCTTGGAATGTTTTTCCATCTGTTTGTATCCTCTCTTATTTCCTTGAGCAGTGGTTTGTAGTCCTCCATGGAGAACTATAGTGAAGTCTATTAAGTGTGCAAGAGCATTTTGCCTTAGAAAACAATGTACATACCTTAATTTAAAAATACTTTATTGCTAAAAGATGTTAATGATTATATGAGCCTTCAGCAAGTTGTAATGCTTTTGCTGGTAGAGTGTCTTAGGTCAAAGTTCATGACTGCTGACTGATTAGGGCGGTAGTTGTTGAAGGCTGGGATGGAAATTTCTTAAAATAACACAACACTAGGAGAGAGATCCAAGATGGCCGATTAGCAACAGCTCAGGAATGTAGCTCCCAGTGAAAGCGCAGAGAACGAGTGGACGCCGCACTTTCCGATGAATTTTTGTTGCCCACAGACCGGGAGATTCCTGGCAGAGGAGCCACA
>CAUYQU010033688.1:0-24444 GCA_963574635.1 Cheracebus regulus
TTTATTTCTTTTTCTTGCCTGATTGTTCTGGCTATGTTGAATAGGAGTGGTGAGAGAGGGCATCCTTGTCTGGTGCCAGTTTCCAAAGGGAATGCTTCCAGATTTTGCTCATTCAGTATGATATTGGCTATGGGTTTGTCATAAATAGCTTTTATTATTTTGAGATATGTTCCATCAATACCTAGTTTATCAAGAGTTTTTAGCATAAAGGGCTATTGAATTTTGTTGAAGGCCTTCTCCGCATCTATTGAGATAATCGTGTGGTTTTTGTCTTTGGTTCTGTTTATGTGATGGATCACGTTTATAGATTTGCATATGTTGAACCAGCCTCGCATCCCTGGAATGAATTCTACTTGACCGTGATGGATAAGCTTTTTAATTTGCTGTTGCATTTGGTTTGTCAGTATTTTATTGAAGATTTTTGCATCTATGTTCATCAGGGATATTGGCCTTAAATTTTCTTTTTTGGTGTATCTCTGCCAGGTTTTGGTATCAGGGGATATTGGTCTCATAAAATGAGTTAGGGAGAATTCTCTCTTTTTGTATTGTTTGTAATAGTTTCAGAAGGAATGGTACCAGTTCCTCTTTGTACATCTGGTAGAATTCAGCTGTAAACCTGCCTGGATCTGGGCTTTTTTTGGTTGGTTGACTGTTAATTGCTGCCTCTACTTCAGACCTTGTTATGGTCTATTCAGGGATTCAACTTCTACCTGGTTTAGTCTTGGGAAGGTGTAAGTGTCCAGGAATTTATCAATTTCTTCTAGATTTACTGGTTTATGTGCTTAGAGTTGTTTGTAGTAATCTCTGACAGCAGTTTGTATTTCTGCGGAATCTGTGGTGATATCCCTTTGTCATTTTTTATTGCATCTATTTGATTCTTCTCTTTTCTTTTTTAGTCTGGCTAGCAGTCTATCTGTTTTATTGATCTTTTCAAAAAACCAGCTCCTGGATTTATTGATTTTTTTTTTTGAAGGGTTGTTTGTCTCTCTATCTCCTTTATTTCTGCTCTGATCTTAGTTATTTCTTGTCTTCTGCTAGCTTTTGAATTTGTTTGATCTTGCTCCTCTAGCTCTTTTAATTTTGATGATAGGGTGTTGATTTTAGATGTATTCTCGCTTCTCATATGGGCATTTAGTGCTATAAATTTCCCTCTAGACACTCCTTAAAATGTGTCCCAGAGATTCTTGTACACTGTATCTCTGTTTTCACTGGTTTTGAAGAAGAAGATCTTTATTTCTGCCTTCATTTCATTATTTATCCAGTAGTGATTCAGGAGCAGGTTGTTCATTTTCCATGTAGTTGTGTGGTTTTGAGTGAGTTTCTTAATTCTGAGTTCTAATTTGATTGCACTGTGGCCTGAGAGATTGGTTGTTATGATTTCTGTTCTTTTGCATTTGCCAAGGAGTGATTTGCTTCCAATTATGTGGTTAATTTTAGAGTAAGTGCAATGTGGTGCTGAGAAGAATGTATATTCTGTGGATTTGGGTTGGAGAGTTCTGTAGATGTCTATTAGGTCCACTTGGTCCAGATCTGAGTTCAAGTCCTGGATATCCTTGTTAATCTTCTGTCTCATTGATCTGTCTAATGTTGACAGTGGAGTGTTAAAGTCTCCCACTATTATCGTGTGAGAGTCTAAGTCTCTTTGTAGGACATTAAGAACTTGCTTTATGTATCTGTGTCCTCCTGTTATTGGGTGCTTATATATTTAGAATGGTTAGCTCTTCTTGTTGCACTGATCCTTTTACCATTATGTAATGCCCTTCTTTGTCTCTTTTGGTCTTTGTTGGTTTAAAGTCTGTTTTATCAGAGACAAGGATTGCAGCCCCACTAGCAGGAAGTTTAAGAGAAGAGCACTCCTTGTTTTGGCCCAGGATTAATTAAATACCATTTCCTGTAACTTTACCTATGGGACAGGGCAATGGGAGATGGGGAAATTGGTAACTGGTTCAGAAATTCCATAGACAGCATTTCAGTTAACTTGTCTCTTTTATTCTCATTCCCACCCTCCATACCTGCCTCTTCTAAGCCTGGAGTTTCTCCAACTTTCATCAACTAGATAGTATATTTATTAGTGGCTCCACTACTGTAAAGCTTCAATTATCTGTCTTTCAGAGCTGTTGAAATCTCTCTCAGGCACTGATCTCTCTTCCCATCATTTTCTCACAAACATATATGCACACATTCCTGGTTCTCTTTTCAAGTTGATTCTTTTTGGTATTGCCTTATCATAATTGTAAAGAGATCTTAGTAGGGCATGGCTATAAATAGCATGGCCTGTCATATTGACTCAGAAGGACCTCCTCATTTAAAACTTACACCTCTACTAGTTCCCCTAGTCTACACTCATACTGACTCCTGAAAGGCCTTGCTCCTTCAATAATTTCTTGTTTGACTTGTGCTGAAATATTTCTCAGACAGATATAACATGTTTCCACATCTTCAGTGTAAGAAATGATGATAGATTGAACCAAAGCAGTAGAAATGGAAATGTAGTGGAGGACACCGATTAGGGAGAAATTAAGTAGTCAGGCTTGATGGAGTTTGCAAGTGATTGTAGCTAGTGCTTAGAATAATAATCCTCGATTTCTTGTTTGGAAAATGGAGTAAATGTGCCATTTGCTGAAATTCCTTTAAATTTGATGTGTTATATTTTCCCTATCATTCAGTTTGAAAAATTTTCTAATTTCTCCTATGATTTTTTTTTGAGATGTAGATTTTTCAGAAGTATATTATTGAATTTCAAAATATTTGGAGTTTTTCCAGCTTTCTTACTCTTATTGATATCTAATTTAATTCCATTGAGGTCAAATAATATATTCTGTAGGGTTCCAATCCATCTAAACTTCTGTGAGACTTGTTTCAGGGCTCAGGATATGGTCTGTCTTATTGAAAGTACTACGTGCACTTGAAAGAATGTGTATTTAGGAGTTACATGGTGTAGTGTTCTATAAATATGTAAATATATTTATAAGTATGTATCTATTATAGATATAAATATGAAAGTATATGTATAAATTAGGTCAAGGTGGTTTTAGTGTTAGTTTTATTCAGGTCATCTATGTCTTTACAGACTTTTAAAAATATAGTTATTCTGTCAATTGCTGAGGGATGATAAAATATTTATGATTATAAAATTTCTCATTTCTCCCTTTGACTCTGTTAATTTTTGCTTCATATATAGAGAGAGAAAGAGAGAGACAGAGTTTCACTCTTGTTGCCCAGGCTGAAGTGCAGTGGCTCCATCTCAGCTCACTGTAGCCTCCACCTCCCAGGTTCAAGTAATTCTCCTGCTTTAGCCTCCCAAGTAGCTGGGATTACAGGCACCCACCACTATGCTTGGCTAACTTTTTTTTTTTTTTTGCATTTTTAGTAGAGATGGGTTTTGCCATGTTGGCCAGGTTGGTCTCAAACTCCTGGACTCAGGTCATCTACCTGCCTCAGCCTCCCAAAGTGCTGGGATTACAGGTGTGAGCCACCACACCCAGCCTGCTTCATGTATTTTGTAACCCTGTTATTAGGTGCATATGTATTTATGAAATTTATGTCTTTTTGATGAATTGATCTTTTTGTTATAGTGAAATGTCTGTCTCTGTCTCTGGTAATACTATTTTTCTTGATGTCTATCTCATCTGATATTTATAGAACCACTGCAGCCTTCTTAGGAACCCTGTTTACATAGTATATATTTTTCCATCAGTTTGCTTTCAACTTATATTTATAGTACATTTTTTACACACAGCATGTACTTGAATCTTGCTTTTTAAAAAATCTATTCTGACAATTTCTTTTAATTGAAATGTTTATTTCATTAATGTTTAATGTAATTGTTGATATGGGTGAAATTAAGTCTATCATTTTATTCTTTTTTGTTTGTTTGTCCCTGTGCTTTTTGTTCCTCCTTTCCTGCCTTTCTTTGGATTATTTAAATATTTATCAAAATTTTACTTTAATGTATCTGTTGGCTTTTAGTTATGTCTCTTTTTATTTGTTCGGGATTTTTAGTGGTTTCTGTTTAGACTAAAGTATACATCATCAACTTTTCACAGTCTACATAGAGTAAAATTATACTACTTCACATAAAGATGTAGAAATCTTTAAATTGCACAGTTCCATTTACTTCCCCAAACCTTTGTACTATAGTTTTTGTATGTAATACTATAAACTCTACAGGACAGTATTATAATTTTTTCTTTCAGCAATTTGATGTGTTTTGAAGAAAGTAAAGGGGATAAGAGTCTTCCTCGTAGGCTCTTATTTTTTATAAAAACAAAAAAAAATGTGTGTCAGACTTTTCATTATTGTCCTACAGGTTCCTGAATCTCTATTTTTTCATATTAAGTAATTTCTACTGATCTATAAGTTCTCAGATTCTTCCCTAAGATATTTTCATTTTGTTTTAAGCTCAACCAGTTAATTTTAAACTTCACATATTACATGTTTTAATTGTATAATTAATAGTTCTGTTTCTCTGAGGATTCTGTTTGTTTTTCCTTTACTTTGAATATATTTTACTTTCTTCATGAACCATAGTTTTTTGTTGTTGTTGTTGTTGCTGTTGTTTGTTTTGTTTTGTTTTGTTTTGTTTGAGACCAAGTCTTGCTCTGTCACCCAGTCTGGAGTGTAATGGCCAAATCTCAGTTCCCTGCAACCTCTGCTTCCTGGGTTCAAGCAATTCTCCTGCCTCAGCCTCCTGCGTACCTGGGACTACAGATGTGTGCCACCACTCCAAGCCAATTTTTTTTGTATTTTTTTTTTGTATTTTTTATTTTTAGTAGAGACAGGGTTTCACCATATTGGCCAGGCTGGTCTCAAACTCCTGACCTCAAGTAATCTACCTGCCTTGGCTTTCCAGAGTGCTGGGATTACAGGCCCATCAAGCATAGTTATAAAAGCTGCTATAAAATCTATTAATTCCAATATCTGGGTCATTTCAGGCATGGTCTTGTTGGATTATCTTTATGTTAACACTAGGTTTCACTTTCTTGGTTATTTTAGATCAAGTTGGATTGATCTTGGATATTGTGACTATTGTATTGTGGAGATGCTGCACTCTCTTGTTGTCCTACAAAAATTATTGTTTTTGTTCTAGCAGTCAATTATGTTGATTGTACTCGAAATACATAATGACTCGTGAGCAGCAGCTCAAATTTTAATTCAGTTGTTTTATCCTTAACTGGCTGCTTGCAGGAGTTTGTAAACATGCATGGTTTAGGGGTTAACCAGAGACTTGAACAGGAAGTCTCTTACACATAGGAGTCTCTCATGCAGGAAATGGAGCTGCCATCTTTGGCTCTCTTCTTTCTAGCATTCCTTTCTCCCTTTCTAGCAGCTTTATTTGCCCTAACTTTGTCTTCTGGTTCTTCTGGCCAGAAGTAACATGGGTTTTTTAGCAGAATTTTAGGTGCTCAATGCAGTGCCAACTTCAGTCTGCCTTCAAGTTAAAAGCTATACAAATAGCAACTCCAACCCATGCAAGTCAGTTATACCAAGTATCAACACTTTTTCTTTGCCACCTGCTTTTGGTCATTCTCCAGGATCTTGAACTCATTTGTGTGGTGTGTGTGTGTGTGTGTGTGTGTGTATTTTGTCTAGAGCATTTTGTCTAGAGTCTATGGTTTTTATCTGTGGGAGGGTAGGTCTGATAAAGGCTTACTTAGCTATGTTGAATCAGAATTCCCCAGTCTTTACTACTTTTATTATCTTTTCTGTTGCATTACTGGCCACTCCCTAAAAATGTATAAATAATAGTGGTGATAGATGTTACTTGTGCCATGTCATAGACTAATATATTACCATTAATGATAATATTGGCTGTTAGTTTTACATAGATATAATTTTTTAAATTATGTTAAAATATTCCTTTTTTTTTTTTGAGACGAGTCTCGCTCAGTTGCTCAGGCTGGAGTGCAGTGGCGTGATCCCAGTGTACTGCAACTTCTGCCTCTTAGATTCCAGCAATTCTTCTGCCTCAGCCTCCCGAGTAGCTGGGATTAGGCACACGCCACCACACCTGGCTAATTTTTTGTATTTTTAGTAGAGATGAGGTTTCACCATCTTGGTCAAGCTGGTCTTGAACTCTTGACCTCAGATGATCCACCAGCCTCGGCCTCCCAAAGTGCTGGGATCACAGGCATGAGCCACCTCATCTTGCCAATATTCTTTATCATATTAAGAAAGCATTATCTCTATGTAGTTATAATATAGTTCTTATCAATAATAGTTGTTAAATTTATCAGATTTATCAGTATTACAGCCATAAAAATAATGACATCATTTTTCTTCTTTTTGATGTATGGGTAATGAATTATAATAAAATATAGAAGCCCTTAATTTCTTTGATGATTTTATTTGGCTGTTGTAAACTTCTACTAGTAAAGCATTGATTGGTGTTCTATTTTAGGTTTGTGAAAAATCTTGAAGTCATAGGTAAGATTAGCTTATAGGCATCTTTATTTTTCCAGGTTTGGTTTTCAAGACTATGCCAGCCCATAAAAAGAACTGAAAAGTTGTTTATTTTTTAATTAAATTTATATTATATTGCATGAGAATAATTTGTTCCATGAAAGCTTAAAATAGCTTATCCGAAAATCTATTTGGGGCTAGTTAACTTTTTAAACTATGTTTTAAAGGTAGTTATTTGAAACTTCTTTACATTTCTTTTAAGGATTATTGATATGCTCCAATTTTCTATTCCTTATGACAATTTTGGTAATTTTTCTTTAGGATAAAGTTGATTTGTTTGTCTTTCAAGACATCGGTGTCCTATCCCTCTCATAACTCTTCTTTTTACCTGTTTGAACTTACCTTTTTTTTTAAAAAAAAAGATGGGGTTTCACCATGATATCCAGGCTGGTCTTGAACTCCTGACCTCAGGTGATCCACCCACCTCGGCCTCCCAAAGTGCTAGGATTACAGGCGTGAGCCACCGCGCCCGGCCTGAACTTACCTTTTAATCCCAATAAATAATAAATCCTTTCCTGCTATAAATGCGCTGTTTTTCTGCCTATCTTATGAACATTCCAGACTTATTCTGTTGACCTCGCCTGAAATGCCCTCATCTTTTTTTTTTTTTTTAATGGAACGCTTCACAAATTTGCGTGTCATCCTTGCGCAGGGGCCATGCTAATCTTCTCTGTATCGTTCCAATTTTAGCATATGTGCTGCCGAAGTGAGCAACCTCATCTTTTAAATCTTAGCATTTTCTCCTTCCTCTATGAAATCTTTCCTATTTCAGTCTTTATTGATATCTTTCCCTTTTTATACACTTCCTCATTTATAGAATGTATTGATTGGTTTGCTTTTTAGTATTATTACTCCGTGTTATTTATTACCGTTTGGTGTACGCAAATCCTATGTATCCCATCAAAATGTGAGGTCTTGTGGCCTAGACTTTCTCATATACTTTGTTTTTATTTCATATTATTCAGAACTAAATACATTCTGTGCCTAGTGTGAAAAAAATATGGGTTCTAAACGGTTATTTGTGTGGTTTGTTAATAGAGAATCACAAAGTATGCAGTTTATATTAACATGTGCATATGTATATTTTGGATGCCTAGATATGTATATTTTTATTAAAAATATGTGGACCCAATCTGATACTGTAGCCTAGGAAAAGCTACATCATTGTTTTTCAGTTTCTTCTTCTCTACTTAGAAATGATCTGCTGTACCTACTCTATGTTAGAGAGAGTAATGGTTTGTTAAAACAGAGAAGGCTTTATTTCTCAGTATTTGAACTTTAGACTTTCCCTGAACTTGGAGAAATAAATTTTATATGAATATTAAGTTTTATAGACAAAGAAAATAAAAGTTAGTAAAAAGTATGAGCATAGGCAGATCTTTTAACTTCTGAAGGTTTGTTTTCTTATTGACAAAGTGTTACTGATAATGCCCGTCTCATAGTAGGTTTTTTTTTTTTAGGATTAAATCATATTTGAAACTATTTAAAGAGTCAGACAGCTGTTAGTTATAATTCAATATTGCAAATGTGAATACTCAAGCATAAATTATTTATTAATACACATGGAAAGAAATAGCTTCTAAGATAATTTTCCACCTTTCCTAATGTTTAGATGGAAAATGCAGGGCCTTCGAATGTTCTATATTCACAGCATAGACAAGCATGTAGAAGATCACTGGGTGCTACAGACTTTTCTCCTACATTCAACATTCAGTCTAATGCTTGTGAAAAGGAAAAAGACTCTACTTTATTTACAGGTATACAAATTGCATGTTTACATTGAAATAACTATAAGTTAACTGCATCTGAACTTAGGATGTAAGCATTAAGAAAATCTTGAACCAAGGAATATTAGTCTTTGATTATACTACCATAACAATCTTTCCCGTCTTCTTTTCTTACTCTTAAACCTATCCACAGCACACTGATTCCAGTCATACTTAGTAGGATGTTTTGTTTAGTTAGCCAAACTACCGTGTGATTTGATGCACTGTCTGTTGTCTGTGCTTAAAACGTATGTTTTCGACTGATAGATTCCTGTTCATCTTTAATAGTTAAGAGATGTTAGCCCGAGGCAAAAGAAGATCCAATAGCTTGTAGCTTAAACAGTAAAGGTATTTATTATCTAAAAAAAAAACAAGAGATCCATCAGAAAGGCATTTGCAGGGTTGGCTTATTCAGGGGCTTTATAATGTCATCAGATATTCAGTTCCATGCATCTATTTGATAGACCTGGAATAGTTACTATCTGCTACGAGGTAAGGTTTCCACTACAGATGCAAGGAAAAAAATATATTCTTGTGCTTTCTATCTATTTGATTCTGGCTGCTGAGATTGAATAGAGGAATACAGTAGGGGTAAAATATCCAGTTCCTCTGTCTTTCCTCAATAATCTTAGCAGGCAGCTTGCCCTCCTATCCTTGCTGTACAATATGATGACTACTATTCAAGATAACTTTTGTGACTAGAAATGCTTTCTATGCCTTTGTAAGAATGAAAAAAAAATTTCCCAAAGCCGACTCCCCCTTATGTCTCTTTGGCTCAAATAGCCTCATGCATTCACATCCAAACCAATAGATCATTATTGGCTTAGATCACTTTTTCCAACTTTTAATATGGCCACAGTAAGAAATACTTTTTATATTACACACACACACACACACACACGGAGCAGAAGATTCAACTTCCTAGAGTCCTAATTATCTCTCTTTCTCTCTGTTAGTTGAATTTGATTGTAGTATTTTTGTATTTTGCACAGTTATTACTAAGGGTCCAGACAATACATTCTGTTATACTCTATTATATTTCATTTTTTAATGCTGTTCAGGATACACTAAATTGATTTCACAAGATATGAATAGTTTGTAGCTCACATTTTGAAAAACATAGCTTAGAGTATTCAAGATTTACTTGAATAATCTTTCCCTTAAGCCGGGAAAGACCCCAGCCTTCTTTGAAGGACATGGTTGCTTGGAAGGAGATACGATTGGAGTGCTTTTAGTAAAGAAGGGTAAAAAAAGACCGTGAAGTAAACAACCTTCTGTTTATCACATTATCCTTTAAGGTGCCACTCAGATGTCACATCTTCTCTGAAGTGTTCCCTGAGAGCAGTGACAGGAAATGTTCACTAAAGCAATCTCCCTTTAGAAAAGTTCTTGAGTCTCTCTAAAGCAACATTTTATACTTTTAATCAAAGTCCCAAAGTAAGACTTCTGGGAAAGTTGTCAATTTACAAATTCATCCTGGACAAAATGAATAACAAAAAAAAGAAAACAGAGAAGAAAAAGTTATCAAATTGAAAGTGGAACATTTTATCCCTAACTCAAAGAAAATCTGCCACATATTATAGGAAGCAGTTTGAAAGAATCTTCCAGAAGTCAGTGCACAATTCCATTTCTTAGGAGAAAGAATTAACCATTGAAAGAGCCAATAGAGAATATTCTGAAAAAATCCCCTATTATAACCACCTACTCCACCACACACACACACACACACACACACACACACACACACATTCTCTCTCTCTCTCTTTCACACACACACACACACACACAGACACACATACACACACACACACACACTCAAAAGGAGTTTGTTATCAATGATAGGTCACAGAAAGAAGTGAAATCCTCCCCCTTGGGATTCCTTTCCTCATTGTAAGTCAGCAGCATTCCAAGTCTGTGTTAGCAATATTTGGAAAGAAATGTAATGGCCATAACTTGTCGCTTTTTTTCTCTGGCTTCCTCGTATTGCTTTAGATGTACTCAGAGCTACTGTAAAAATCTCCTTGCTTGAAGGAGCAAGACTTGAAAGGAGAGTTGACAGCAGAATAGACAAAATACAATTTTCTAGGAACCATTTTTGGATTGTGACCAACGATAACTTTGTAAAGAAAAAACATGATTCCATCAAATAGCTTGTGAGCCATGAGACCTTTACTTGACTAAATTCCTTCCCAAACTACCAAACTAATTTGGATACCCCAAGAGAGAGGTAAAAAAATGAAATCCAAGTGACTACTCACACATAAACAGAGTACCCACCACTACCACCACCACCACCATGAGCACCCTGGGGTCATGAAAAGGTTTCACAAAATATACAGTGCCCAGAAACAAATTTTCTCCATGATTTTCCAAGGCTCCATCTTCCTTAGCAGGCTACTCAGGTAGCTGAGTGCCCGAACTCATAATACAAGGTAACTACCTCTGGATTTACATGTTAATTTCTAATAAGAGAATTTAGCAGTACCCAGGTAAATAGGGAGAACATCAAAATAAATTACACCTATTATTTTTGGACATAAGCCCAGATTTAAGTGATCTGATTCAAAGTTGTGCAGAAAGAAAAATAAGAACAAAGCATGGGATCTATGAAAAAATTCTGTAGCAAAGAGAGGTCATCATTTAAAAGATAGCTGATGGTCACATTTTGGCAGAATTTGTACCCACAAACCAGGAAAAAAAAACAATAATTGTTCTATATGCTGAAGGAATTAATGAAAATCAGAATTCTATAAAATAAGATTTGGAAATGTAAAAGATAATCATCAAGATGAAATGATGCTACCAGAACTAAAAAATATTTTTAAAGAAACAAGTAATGCTAATAGGTACTTAAAATTATATTAACAGCAGCAAAGAGTAGAATAAACATGGGAGTAAACTGAATCAAAATCTAAAAAGCAGGTTTAGGAATAGCATACAGAATGCAGTGTAAGGGAACAAAAATATGACCCAGTGTAAGGGGACAAAAATATGACCACATTAGACAAGACAGTATATTGAGGGAAGAAAACAGATATCCAACACTGAGATAACCAATGTGTTTGAAGGAAAGAACAGGACAAATCAAATGAATTGACTAAACGGGGCAAGGGGTAGGGGAAAACTACCTGAGAATAATGGAAATACTTTATATTTTGATTTTACTTACATGAGTGCATATATTTATCAACATTTGTCAAACTGCATTACATTAAAATATGTGTATTTTGTTGTATGTAAATGATGCCTCAGTAAAGCAAAGTTAAAGAAAAAAACAAAAGGCTGACACTGCAGAAGTCTAAAACATCAAAAATATAATAGATTAAAATAACTGAAAAAAGCTTATACAAGTGCAGCAAATATTAATATTTCATTTAAAATACAAAATATTATTAGTTTTATTTATTTATTTTTATAGACGGGGTTTCACCATGTTGGTCAGGCTGTTCTTGAACTCCCGACCTCAGGTGATCTGCCTGCGTTGGCCTCCAAAGTGCTTGGATTACATGCGTGAGCCACCACGCTGGGCAAATATTATTAGTATTTAAAGACAGTGCTAATTAAATATATAGCAGTTTATCAAATTCTGTGCTCATCATTGACTCCTGTATCCTGCCATTTATGGTTTATTTATTTATTTATTTATTGAGACAGGATTTCACTCTTGTTGCCCAGGCTGGAGTGCAATGGCATCATCTCGGCTCACTGCAACCTCTGCCTCCCAGGTTCAAGTGATTCTCCTGCCTCAGCCTCCCAAGTAGCTGGGATCAAAGGTGTGCATCACCATTCATGGCTAATTTTGTAATTTTATTAGATATGGGGTTTCCATATTGGTCAGGCTGGTCTTGAAATCCTGTCCTCATTTAATACACCTTCGTTGGCTTACAAAAGTGCTGGGATTACAGGCATAAGCCACCGCACCCAGCCCCATCTGTGTTCTCTTACGTTTTTCCTTAAAAGCATGTGTTAGTCCTTCTTTCAGTGGTGACCTGTTGGCTGTTAACTCTTTTGATCCTTGTATATCTGAAGTGCCTTTATTTTGCTGTCACTCTTGAATGACAGTGGTGTTGATATAAACTTTTACACTGTATATTATTTTTTCTTAGCATTTTAATGATAACTTTATTATCGTCCAGAATCATTCATAAATTACAATTCTGTTCATGGTCCAATTGTCATTCCTTTATAGACAAATTGCTTTTAACTTTCATGTAGTTTTTGGATTTTTCTGTTTATTTTGTATAATCCTCATTTTTAGTACAAAGTGGCTGAATATAGATACATTCTGTCATCTTCAATTCTTGAAATACACATCTGTCAGTTAGAATTATTGGTTATTAACTCTTCAAATATAGATTCTTCATAATTTCCTCTATTTTATTCTTCCAAAGTTATTAGATACATGTCAAAGACTTGCAGTCTGTTTTTCATGATTTTGAACTGTTCTTTCAGGTTTTTTATCTCTCTTTGCATTCTTAGTGAATTCCTTAACATTTTCTTTCAGTTCATTAATTCTCCCTTTCGCCATGTAATCTAGATTTATATTTCTTACTTCCAAGATTTCCAGTTTTTTAAATATTGACCTCTTTTTATTTTTATTTCAATCTGTTTTTATCGAATACTAGCTTATTCTCTAATGTGAATATTTTTATTTATACCTTTGAAATGTCTAAACATATTTTAACAAATCTAAGATGTCATCAATTGACACTGTTAATTAAACTATGACACATGCTAATATACATCTTAAAATTGAGGTGTATATCTTAAGATGCCAAGGGTTTTCAGGTTATTTTTAGATTCTTCTATTTAATTGAACTGCTGAACTTACCTTGTTGTAGATTTTGTTGGCTTCCTTTCTTAGGTTTATATTTTTCATATTTATTATTATTACTGTTTTGAGACTGAGTCTCACCCTGTCACCCAGGCTGGAGTGCAGTGGCATGATCACGGCTCACTGCAACCTCCACCTCCTGGGTTCAAGTGATTCTTCTGCCTTAGCCTCCTGAGTAGCTGGGATTACAGGTGTTCACCGCTATGCTCAGCTGATTTCTGTATTTTTAGTAGAGATGGGGTTTCACCACGTTGGCTAGGTTGGTCTTGAAATCCTGACCTCAAGTGATTCACCAACCTCAGTCTCTCAAAGTGTTGGGATTACAGGTGTGAGCCATTGCTCTCAGCAATATTTTTCCTATGTTTTAGAATTCTAGATGGTTCTGTCTCCCTTATTCACCACTTACTATACGTCACTCTTGCCTTTCCAGAACTTTTTTAGTTGCCATTACTCAGACCTCATTACCCTCAGGCCAGACCAGATTTTAGAGTTGTGAATGGGATTCCTCTGCCAGGGTGATAATTGGGGATATGGCAGATTCAGTCATTCATCTCTCGTGTGGTTCCAGGTTAGCCAGTTGGCATTGGAAAGGAGTGATTTTAATTCTCCTTCACAAGCCAGGGATCCTCAAGCCAGCACCTTGTTTCAGTCAGTGGGCCTATTTTTCTCTTACCTTTCCTGTTTCTGCAAATGGGAAAAAGTTGCATCTCCCTCTCAATAGAAACTGAAGCCAACCATTTCCCACTACTTATACTGCTACCATCCTTATTGAATCCACCAACATGTTTATCTAGATAACAGCAACAGCCTCCTAATTGGTTACTCCATTGCTGCTCTTGCCACCCGCATTATCCCTTCTCCCCACAGACTATCCATCTCTGAGCAAGCAGAGTGATCTTTCTAAAGCATTAATGAGACTGCATTATTGTTCTGTTGAAAGCCCTCCCAAGGATCTCTGTGTAACCAGAATAATATCTTAACTCTTCACCGTGGTTTATGTGACCCTAGATGACTTCCCTGCTACATGTTTCAACCCATCTTACTCTGCTCTCCTTCTAATTCACTGCACCCCAGCAACACTGGCCTCTTTTTCAGCATTCCACGCTGATTTTACACTGAGACCTCCACACTTGCTGTTTCCTCTGCCTCTTTCTCTTTGCTCAGATTTCAGCTCAAATATCCCTTCTTAAAAGAAGCCTTCTATAGCCACCCTAGGTGAAGTACCATGTTTATATTCTTCCATAATACTTGAATACTTAAAATACTTCCAAAGTTTTCAAAATTATATATTTATTTGTTGGTTGGTTTACTTGTTTTTGTTGTTGTTGTTTCATTTTTTTGGTTTTGTTTTTGGTTTTTTGAGATGAGGTCTTACTGTACTGCCCCAGCTGGCCTCAAACTCCTGGCCTCAAGCAGTCTTCCCACCTCAGCCTCCTGAGTAGCTGGGATTACAGGGGGCACACCACTCTAACAAATGCCCAGCTGGTTTACTTGTTTATTGACAGTTTCTTCCCTCTAGAACAGAGCCTCCCAAATAGTACTGTGGTAACCTGTTGTGTTTGGAGGGGGTTATAGGTATGCTGAAATATTGATTCCTTGGCCATCAAGGCTGCTCAGTTGGCCCAATGGTAGCCTGCCCAGACTCAAACATTTATTCCAGTATACTGTACACATAATATTAATTAGCATGCTTGCCATTATATGGGAAAGACTGGGAAGTACTGCACTGGAATATAAACTACTTGAGGACAAGAAAAAAGCTGAAACTGCTTCTAATAGCGTTTATGTCTAGAAAAATGCTGGAGTGGCCACCGGCCGTATTTGGAAGAGATCAACCTTGGACACTTGATGCCACATGGCAAGATCTGTTTGATATCTGCAAACTGTCTTCCCTCCCTACCAAGTATTAACTGTCTGAGGCTTCCTACTGGTTAATAATGACTCCACATATCAGACAGATTTGAAAATTCAGGGATGCCTTTCTTCCACAAAAAAATCTCCAAAACCACGTTTATTTTTTATCTGTTTTAGCCAAATATTGGAGCTTTGATCTCAGTCTTTTCCAGTTCTATCTTGTTCATTCAAGAAATATTTACTGAGTAGCTGCTACAGACCAGGCACTATACTAGGTGCTTTCCATATGTGATTTTAAATTGTAAAATATTTTGTGCAAGATATTTATCTAAATGTCAGAATAGCTATGTGTCTTTTATGAAAATCTTTTATAATTTCAGCTCAAATTGAAAAAAGTCCTAGGAAACCATTGGATTCTGTTGGTCATGATAGAAATAAAAGGTAATTTATTTTAAAATGCTTAATATTTTATTCTGTTTGATGATATTTCTAGGAGGACACATTTTATAATTGGCTGGAATGAATTTATTCTGCTTTATTATTAATATTTAGTTCCATAATACAATCCAATGAATGGTCCAAGACTGCTTAGCCATTAGATATCACATCCAGACCTTGACTACTGTCAAATGGAAAGAAAGAAAGGCATGAAAAAATGAATAGAGAGAATACAATTATGTATTTGTAGTAAATACACACCTTTACTTACACTACAACATGGATGTGAAAAATTAGCTTTTCTTTGGATAAAGTTATCGGTTTTCTCATGAAACTTTCAGTCTCTATATAATGAAAAAAATCGTTAATTCAGGGTGTTTAAAACTTTGAATCAATAGTAAACAACCACTTCAGGTTGAACTCTGTTTAAAAACTATATCCTGTCTCTTTCTGACCACACTATTCTATCCTCTTAACAAAGCTGGGGCCACCCCATGTTGGCATGAAGCTGCCTTGTTGAGTTTATTCCAGAATTTCAATGTAGGATGTTGCAAATACCTCTCTACCTTTGGTGTTCTTCTCAAGTTACATAATACAACTCCTCCCCACTCAAAAACCAAAGAGGCATACATATGACTCTCTTGCTTTCACTCCTACTTTTGCTGTTTTCTCCCCCAAACTAGGCAGGAAGGGATGGTCTTGTCAGTTTTGAAAGTCTATGGGAGAGAGGTTGGTGCAGAAGTTGTCAGTGACTTCCAGGGATAAGGGGAAGCAGAGAAGAACTGACAAGCTGCAATTAACCCCGTAAACATTTCCCTGAACTGTGTTTATTTTCAGAAAAAAGTCTCCACAGATGAATGATTTTAATATAAAAGAAAACAAATCGGTCAGAAATGATCAATTAAGTAAGTGTCTGTCAGCAAGAAAGAAAAGCTTGCTCCCGTTGTGCTTTGAAGATGAATTGAAAAATCCACATGCCAAGATAATCAACATTAGTCCAACAGAAACAGTAACTTCTCACATGGTAATAAGCATATCATCTATTGTTAAGTAAATATGTGTAGTCATATGACTTACAGGAATCATCCATGTATTTTAGTGACCAGAATCTTTGATAAACTCTTCTTACCCTATGCCTTAATACTCTAAAGTGATAACAGCACTTAAGTTCTTAATGCTCTTTGCACAACCCCAGAACTGGGGATTCCTTTATATCAGCTGAAAATTCAGTGTTTTTCTTTATGAAGAAGGCTTTATCAAATTTGCTTGATCAAAATAGAACTATAGAATAAAAAGGATTTTAAAAAATGACTGTACCAATCTAGCAGAATGCAGTGGTGTGCACCTGTAGTCCCCACTACTCTAGAGTCTGAGGCAGGGGAATTGCTTGAGCCTAGCCATTTGAATCCAGCTGGGCAATATAACAAGACCCCAGTTCAAAAATGATGGGACCATCACCATGTGTCCATTTTTCTAACAATCTGTTTTGGCTGTTTCAAACAGAAAGTGCATTTATTAAAGGCTATTTAGTAACTCATGGTCTCTAGAGAGGCCATCTGGCTCGAAAGCTGTCTATCAGGAATCACCTAATTATATAGCCCCAGACTGCTCCACTGAGGCCCATGCTCTGGTAACAGATAACAGTTTACAACTCCGATGCTCAGCCGGGAATATTCTAAAACATTTGTTACTGCTGTCATTCAAAGCTAGATATAACTCCTACCACCCTCACTAGAATGGTTTTCCCAGTACTTTTTCACAGTCCTTGCTTCCTCTGAACTGAAGACCTCATAGGTGTATCTGATTGGCAGAGCCTAGGTCACATGCCTATGCCCTAACCGCAAAGAAGCTGACAGACATGATTCCTGCCTCTAGGTAAGAGTACGTAGACTTGTCAAGTGGAAAATTCCCTGAGGTGTTGGACAGACCGAAAGCATTACAAATATCAATTACTATGGCTAAATAGGTCATACTGGCATCACCAGTCGATTGCAAAACTAGATCTTTATTATCTTTTCAGTAATCATAGCAGACCTGGCTATTACTGTGATAAACTTGGTCTATTCTTAAGTCAATCTATTACTTTGGCTATTTTATGCTACAAATATATATTGAGCACCTTTTAGGTGTCAGGTATTGTGCTAAGTATTAGGGTGCAATCATTGTTGTAGAGATAATTTTTAATTTTTAATTATTTACTAGGATATCCATATTTGTAATTTTGGCCTGTAATCAGTTATATCTCTTCTGAACTTTGATTCAATCAATTTTTTGGTATGCTTTTTAATTTGTAGAATTTGAAAACCTAACAAATGCCAGAACAACTACCTTATTTCTCAATGGCAGTACCTCAGATTTTTGTTGTTGTTGTTCTTGAGATGGAGTCTTGCTCTGTTGCCCAGGCTGGAGGGCAGTGGAGCCATCTCGGCTCACTGCAACCTCCGCCTCCCAGGTTCCAGCGATTCTCCCGCCTCAGTCTCTGGAGTAGCTGGGACTACAGGCACGTGCCACCCACCATGGTCAGCTAAATTTTTTATTTTTTAGTAGAGATGGGGTTTCACCATGTTGGCCAGGCTTGTCTTGAACTCCTGACCTCGTGATCCGCCCGCTCGGCTTCCCAAAGTGCTGGGATTACAGGCATGAGCCACTGCACCCAGCACCTCAGATATTTAACAATATGTTTATTTTTTCATATTCTACTTTATTTCAAAAAACATTTAAGGCCAAAAGTTGAAGTTTTATCACTAACATCTCTATGGAATATTAAGATAAAAAAGATATATGTTACATACAAGTAAAGTATTTTCATGTATTTGAATAATGCTATTGTTCATATTAAATATTTGTATGTAGTCATGTTTAGAATATTTTACAATTTTATTTACATGCTTTAAATTATGGAGCTTTCCCAGCTCAGTGAACTTATGACTAATTACTCTTTTCTTTAATCCACAGGAACAAAAGGACACAAATCCCATAATTTTCCATGACACAGAATATGTACGAATGTTACTTTTAACAAAAAATAGATTTTCTTCTCATCCTTTAGAAAATGAAAACATTTACTGTAAAGAAACAAATTTTGTTTTAGAAAAAAATTGTGAAATCCTCAAATCTGTAATTGGCGATCAATCTGTTTCTCTTTTCAAACCCCAAAGAACTATGCCTACAGCACAGAGAAAAGCTATACAGATCCCCATGTCTTTTAAAGCAGACCACACAATTGTAGATGATAAACTAAAGAAGAAAACGAATAAGCAGACACTAGAAAACAGATCTTGGAATACACTCTATAATTTCTCACAGAATTTTTCTAGCCTAACAAAACAATTTGTGGGTTACCTTGATAAAGCTGTTATTCAAGAAATGAGTGTCCAAACTGGAAAATTTGGACGAATGTTTTCTACAGATAAACCAATGAGCATACCTACATCCAGTGCCTCGCCTGACAAATGTTACTCAAACCCTTTTAAATATATATATAAATTAAATAATGTAACACCACTAGATAATTTGTTAAACTTGTCAAGTGAAATTTTAAATGCCTCATAAAATATCATGTATGCAGCAATATTTGAGTAACAAGAAGCAAATATCCAAATTCCAAAATTATAAAAGAAATTCTTCTCCAGATAGTAACGTCCTAATTGATTATACAAGAAAGCAAAACATAGAAATTAGAATTACAAGTTAGCAGTGGTCTGTTCAAGAACAGTAAACAGTTTTAGTAAATAATAGGACAAAATTAGAAAATAATTATTACCAAGAAGATCTAGCTCATGACTTTCTATTATCTCAGTTAGATTGCTCAACCGTCAGCCTTCCTATACTAAAGTCTGACTCATGACCAAGAGCAGCATAGACTGAGTCTGGAAATGCGCTGTTGAAAGCTAAATAACATCAATACTCTTGTTCTATAATTGAATATCAAATAAGACAAATGTATCATTAATTTAATAAATATGGAGTTAACTGTATCTCAGTATTTCAGCCAATCATCATTAATAGTATTACATTAGTAATTTATGCAATTAAAAAAGGTTTGTAAAACTTTAAATCGTTTTTTCTTGTTGTTAGATGTTGGAACTTCATTACTATACAATGTGTTTTTGCAAACTTTAACTTTTTTTTCTGAATTGTTAAAATAATAGCTATCCTTAATCTAAATAATTTTGGTAGCAAATCCTGTAAGGTATTAAACATTTTAAAACATTGTTATTTTACTGTTTCTTATTAACTCAAACAGTATAAAGACAGAATTCAACTTAGAAACAAAAATTGCATTTTGAAAGTTTATTTGTAATCCATTTGTTTGGTATTCAGAAATATATTTCACATAAAAATAATCTTGGAAGTAATAAATTTCAGAATTACTTAATAAAAACTTAACATTTTATTCCATAGAACTTATGTGAAAATGGTAAAAAGCAATAATTTTATAATTGCAATAACTGAAAGAGAAAACTGAGGAAAGAATTTTTCAATCTTGACTGTTACTACTTGAAGAGGAGGTTGAATTAAAGACATTTAAGGCTTTAGGGGGTCTTTTGGAACCTTTAAGGGTGAGGAGATAAACTGGTTTAGGTTCCTCGCTTCTACTTCAGACTTGAGATTTTCTTTATTATGCATTATCATCGGTAGTATTCAGGAGCCTCTTCACAATGAGAGGGAGGTTTGGACTCTCAGAAAGAATGGCAAGGAGAGAAAAATGGAGACTGAATGAGAGAAGAGAAAGAGAGAAAAGCTTTGAGATAAGGTGTTGGGCTCAGGTCTGTAGGAGGTTGAGGAGGGACCTACCAGATTCTCTTTCCTCTGGTTGCTGTCTGGTAAAAGGAGAAGCTGCTGCAGCTCTAGGTTATGAAGTCATCTTTCTCTTTTTCTCTTCATTCTTTTCTGGTTGTTGTCATATGTTCTCCCCCGTGTGTTCTCCATCCAGACTTACTGCAAAGCAGAACAGTTTCCCTAACTACACTGCCAACTCAGAATGTAAAACACAAGCTCTTTTTAAGTACTGACAATAAAAATAACAAGAATTAGAAAATATACCTAATATTAGTGCAAGTAATGATGCCACCATGTTGGCCAGGCTAGTCTCAAACTCCTGGCCTCAAGTGATCCACCCACCTTGGCCTCCCAAAAAGCTGGGATTACAGGAGTGAGCTACCACGCCCAGCCAATGTAATTTCTTAAAAGATACTCCCTGTAGTCTCTCACTGCTATCTTTTCTAAATTTAATGCTAAATTTAACTACAGTATTCAGATTTTAACTTAAGCTGGGCTGAAATTACACTGAGAATTTTTGTGTAAGTTATTTTTGGAAGTTTCTGCTGGAGCTTGTAAGCTTTACCCTTTAAGAAGGCACTAAATCAACTTTAAAATTACATTTGGCTGAGGATTCTTCATTAAAGCAGCTCAAGAACAAGGAGTGGTGGATTAGGAAAGATGACGACCAAAGCTCTACTCCAACTTTAATCTATCATCTCCTAATCAGCTACCCTTAGGGTCTTATAAGCAGCAGACTGCACAGCCAGACTTGGTTTCTATTCTGATGCTGAGATCTGAGTATGGCCTTGGAGGCCAGTCTCTGAGTTCCAGGGTGAGGATGAAGTGTGCTGTTTCCTGGGACTACCTGGCCAGTTGGGATCTGTGGATTACTTGAGGTAAAGGTTGCCTTTGTCCCTCTGTAAATGCTCCTGGTCTTATTGGCCCCAGCAGGCCAAGAAGGGACCACTATGTCTATACAAAAGCTGGTGCTGGACATGGTGGCTCATGCCTGTAATACTAGCACTTTGGGAAGCGGAGGCAGTGGATCACAAGGTCAGGAGTTGGAGACCAACCTGATCAACATGGTGAAACCCCATCTCTACTAAAAATACAAAAATTAGCTGGGCATGGTGGCATGTGCCTGTAAACCCAGCTAATCAGGAGGCTGAGGCAGGAGAATTGTTTGAACCCAGGAGGTGGAGGTTGCAGTGAGCCAAGATCATGCCACTGCACTCCAGCCTCGGTGACAGAATGAGACTCCATCTCAAAAAAAAAAAAAAAAACAGCTGGGAAATCAGAGATCGATGAATTTCTTTCAAATGCCTCATCGGGGGACTGTGGTCTACTTATTTCTGTTAAATAAGCAGGAGGCCATTTGCCTGAGGTTGTCTCTGTACTTTGAGTTTTTATATAACAAACTGCAGCCTAACTTCATACATAAGCAAACTGAAACTTAGGAGTAAAATAAATAGTTCAGTTTCATCTGATCACAAGCAGCCAGGTTTCAGCCAGGTTTCTGCCAATCATAAGCAGCCAACTCATCACACCAAGCCCAATTAAGGCAGACACTTAGCTGTAGCCAATCAAGTGATTTCTCTATTTCGCTTCTGTGTTCAGCCTATAAGATCTTACTACTAACAATACTAAGCAGAATTATTTGCACCTCATCTGGTTCTGAGTACTGCTTAATTCATAAATTGTTCTTTGTTCAGATAAACTATGAAATTTAATTTGTCTGAAGTTTTTTTTTTTTTTTTTAACATTTTTATACTACCAGCCTACAGTGGGCAAGGCATTTACCTTCCAGCCCTTACAGAACTGTGGTCACTAAGGTACTACAATAAACAGAGCTGAGCTTCCCTGAGCCAACTAGAAAATAACCCAAGTAAAGGCCTAGCACCTAAATGTTTTTATGTTGACACATAATGGTCTTGGAGTTAATTAACATGATGATTAAAATATATTTATCTAAAATAAGAACCTCTGGCTACAAAATTAACACTCTTCACCAACATTCTTAAAAGAAGCCAAAAAGGTGGCCGGGCATGGTGGCTCACGCCTGTAATTTCAGCACTTTGGGGGGCCAAGGCGGGTGGATCACCTGAGGTCAAGAGATCAAGACCATCCTGGCCAACATGGTGAAACCCCATCTCTGCTAAAAATACAAAAATTAGCTGGGTGTGGTGGTACACACCTGTAATCCCAGCTACTCAGCAGGCTGAGGCAGGAGAACCTCTTGAACCCGGGAGGCAGAGGTTGCAGTGAGCTGAGATCACACCACTGCACTCCAGCCTGGTGACAGAGCGAGACTCCATCTCAAAAAAAAAAAAAAAAAAAAAAAAAAGCCAAAAAGGCACAGTACTGAAGCAATCTCAAATGTGGGAGCAAGAGTTCCCTCACAGCTGCTAATCTCCTCTCCAAGGGGTGATACATAGACCCTGATTGACCATAAACTTAAGGATTATTTCCCCACTCCTCTTGTTTCCCACTGGAAGAAAGTTTCATCTGTAGGAACACTCATAACTTCTACCCCATCCATTACTTACTTTTCCCCACTGATTAGTGTGAAACCTGATTTGGGGTGACAGCAATTGGCTCATTTCTGAACTGGGTAAGACTAATCTATTAAAAGATTGTGAGCACTAGGGAACTGATTACTTTCTTCCCTTTTTGTCTCAGGGTAGAGGTAGCAGCAATCCTTGGTTAATGTGTGCATTCAGTATACTCAAATGGTCTACTGAATCTCCAACTGGATGAGCAATGCCATACTCGGAGATGGGGAGGTAGAACGGTGTCCTAAACAAGTCCATTCATCTTTGAACCTAAGCCATGCTGTCCAAACAGCTCAAACTATGTTATAATTGCCATCAACCTACCTGCTCATGTATCAATTGCTTTCAAATTTGGGCGGTGAAGATGGGCATTATTTTTTAGTTCCCTCAAACCCCAACACAAATCATCCAATGTGCTTTCCCAAAAGGCCTCTTGTCAAAGATATTGATTTCATCACATAATATTTAAGATTTAAAAGATCACTCAGTTGATACTGTCAGAGGTGAGAATGTCTTGTAGGGCAGATCTGTGTCTTACTAGTGATTTTTGGATCTCCAGCATCTGACACATGTACTAGCCCAGAGTGAGTGTGGATGGGCCGGCAGGGAGAACCACTAGAACAATTCAAACTGTTTACAAGTCATCAGTCTTCCCTTCCTTGCTGAGCCACACTTTCCTGGAACTGAGATTCTAGCACCTTGGGCCAGCCTCAACCATTTCCATACCTACGTCAGCTCTTAAAACACCAGCCAGTGCAGAGGCTCATGCCTGTAATCCCAACACTTTGGGAGGCTGAGGCGGGTGGATCATTTGAAGTCAGAAGTTTGAAACCAGCCTGGTTAACATGGTGAAATCCTGTCTCTACGAAAACTACAACAATTAGCTGGGCATGATGGTGTGTGCTTGTAGTCCCAGTTACTAGTGAAGCTGAGGCAGAAGAATTGCTTGAACCAGGAGGCAGAGGTTGCAGTGAGCCAAGATCACACCACTGCACTCTAGCCTGGGGACAAAGCGAGACTCTATCTCAAAAAAACAAAACAAAACAAAAAAACACCAGCCAGGCCTCTACTTGTTCTAGCATGATGACTGAAATTTAATATGGGTTCTCTACCACAAAGAAGGCCTTTTATGAGAATATTGCATAGTTAAATCTGAGATGACATTTCACCATCTTGATCATACTATAGGAAACACATCCAGAAACTTTTTTTTTTCTGTTACACAGAGTACTAAGTTCTCAGCATTTCCAAGTTAAATCCATACATGAACGTAAGATTGGTATACTCTTACTTGGAGCCCACAGTTAGGTAGTTACATTTTTAAAAAGCAGACCTAAACATTCACCAATTTTGACACATTTGATCCAGCAAAATCTCTCCCTCAATTTCAGCCCTCTCTTTCACTAACATAGATGTCCCTTCCAGACCATCAACAAACCTCCCTTGGCTACATATATGGTAACACGGCAACATGTTTCTCCTTTCTGACATTTCTCTTTCCCAGTCTCCATCACTCCTGCACACACACACACACACACACGCGCGTGCATGCACACACACAAGATAGCTTTTTGTGGACCTATGCAGCCTCCATATTCAGAAATCATAGTTACACAGTTTTGCCTTCTCCCAGGGCAGAGAATTCCTTCATGTCACTAGTGTCTTCTGACCATCTAGCCTTGGTTTGAACACCCCTGTAATGGAGTGGAGTCACTTTTCTAAAAGCAGCCCCTTTGGCTAATATCCAGAATCTACAAAGAACTAAAACAGATTT
>CAUYQU010033689.1:0-66890 GCA_963574635.1 Cheracebus regulus
AATCTGGCCTTCTCGTTTTATTTCATTGAGTTGATCTTCGACCTCTGATATCCTTTCTTCTGCTTGGTCAATTCGGCTGTTGAAACTTGTGCATGCTTCACGAAGTTCTCGTGTTGTGTTTTTCAGCTCCATCAATTCACTTATATTCTACTCTAAGTTGTCCATTCTCGTGAGCATTTCGTTAAGTCTTCTTTCAAGGTTCTTAGTTTCTTTGCATTGGGTTAGAACATGTTCTTTTAGCTCACAGAAGTTTCTTATTATCCACCTTCTGAAGCCTGATTCTGTGAGTTCATCACACTCCTCCTCTGTCCAGCCTTGTTCTCTTGCTGATGAGGAGCTGCGATCCTCTGTAGGAGGAGCGGCATTCTGATTTCGGGTGTTCTCAGCATTTTGCACTGGTTTCTTCACATTTTTGTGGATTTATCCACCTGTCGTCTTTGTAATTGCCGACTTTCAGATTGGATCTCTCTGAGTGGATGTCTGGCTTGTTGCTTGTGAAGTTTTTTCTGTTTCTTAGTTTTCCTTCGGGGGGGCGCCCCTTCCCTACAGAGCTGGGCCTTCCCAGGTTCAGCTGTGCTTGCTCTCAGTCCTCAGTGCTTCCAATTGCAGTTCTCCTTGTGGGGATGGGACCAGCAGAGCCTTTGGGCACCCAGTCCCGTACACTGCGCACCGAGAAGCGCCGGGCCAGCCAAAAGAGTCGCGCTGGCGACCTGGGTGGCTCCTTCGCCGGGAATCTCCCAGTCTGTGGGCATCAAAAATTCGTCTGCAATTGCAGCATCCACTCACTCTCTGCGCTTTCACTGGGAGCTACAATCCTGAGCTGCTGCTACGTGGCCATCTTGGATCTGTCTCCGCAAGGTGATGAAGTTTTTTTGTTTCTTAGTTTTCCCTTGGTAGACGCCCTTTCTCCACAGAGCCGGACCTTCCTGGGTTCGTGAAACTCTCAGTCCTCAGCACTTCCAATTGCTGTTTTCCTTGTGGGGATGGGACCAGCCGAGCCAGTCCGTCCCATATACTCTGCACTGGGAAGTGCCATGCTGGGGCACTGGCAAAACAGCTGCACTGGCCAAAAGAGTCACACTGGTGACCAATGTGGCTCCTCTGCCGGGAATCTCCCAGCCTGTGGGCAACAAAAGTTCGTCAGAAAGTGCGGCGTCCACTGGTTCTCTGCGCTTTCACTGGGAGCTACATTCCTGAGCTGTTGCTAATCGGCCATCTTGGATCTCTCTCTCCAGACCACCACTTTTTAAGCTCCCTACATTTCTTCTTACTTCTCTTTTAGTAAATTTTTAGTACTAACCTTATCTTCATATTGTAAAGATAATTTTGATTTTGAGACGCACATTGCTTCAGCTCCTCATTCGTAAGTTCATTATCTTCATCCAGTCCTAATTCAGTTAATACATTTAAAGTGTTTGACACAATGCCTGGCATATGGTAAGCATTATCATTGTACTTTGCTATCCTTAGAAGACATAAAAAGCAAATCTCTCTAGTTGTGTTTTATGTTACCATCTCCTGCTCCTTTCTTTTCAGGAAATTAGTTCTATCAAGTTAAGGTCTCTATCAATCTCTCCCATTCTATCCTCCCTCCCCAAAGCATATAAATATGCTTTTTTTCCCCCAAAAAAATCCTCCTTGTAGCTCTCACCTGTAGCTTTACTCATCTCATTCAGTATTCCTAAGATGTGGTTTATACTTATGTCCAATTCCTCATCTCCCATTCATGTCTCAGCTACACTGTAATTTTTGCCTCCACACCCACCCCCATGAAACTTTTCTTGCGAAGGTAACCATTGACTTAATTACCAAATCCAGTTGACACTTTTCAGTCTTCCTTGATGCTTCTACTATATTTGCCACTTCTTTCTTAAAGCACTGCCCTCTATTGTCTTCTGTAACACCATTTTCCACTGGTTTTCTCCTGTTCATATAGCCTCTCAGTCTCCGTCTCATGTGATGCACTTTTACCTAGCTCTTAAATTTTATTAATCCCATGATTTTATTCTCAGTCATTATTCTACTTTCCAATATAAAATCCTTCAGTGGCCTCTCAGAGCCTGAACTCTAATAAGTGTTCTTTTGGTTGCAAGAAACACAAACTAACTGAAGTTAAAAAGGGGAGATATATATTCACACATATATGTGTGTGTGTGTGTGTGTGTATTGTGTATATATACACATATGTGTACATATGTGTGTGTGTGTATATATATGTATATATATATGTACATATATATGGTAAAAAGGATCTCAGGAATCCAGAATAAGCTGACAAGTCAGGACACACACTGACTTCAGGGTGTACACAGTTCCCTCATGGCCACTCCTAACTCCAAATCTAACCAAACTTTTAGCTACTGATTTTAACTCCTGATTTTAGCTATTGATTTTAACTACTGATTTTAATACCTCTTGCCAATTTAGATCAGAATCCTGCTTTGAATATCGGAAGGTGGGATGTCTCTCATTAGTCTAGGTGATTCTTTTGAACCAAGACTCGCATATCAAAGACTACTAAATAAAGATTTACTAAATAAAGATTGGAGTAAATGGAACTAGAAAGGTAAATAGGAGCCAAAACTGTAGTAGGCCAAGTAGAAAAAGGAATATGAGTTTTATACAGTAGATAAGTGGAAGCTACTGAAATGGGAAGTATTTAGAGTTAATTGTTCAGGAAGATTCAGCTTACATCAATGTCCAGCAGGACTGCATTGCATAGAGTCTCAATTCAGATCAGTGAAAACCATGTATTTAGTCCAGGTAGAAGGATAAAAGAAAAGGAGTTTTTTGATATTCTTCATTATAAAGAAGTATAAAGAATATTTGGTTAACTAATGAGGAACAGATCGGTCAGCTGAAATGGAAAGATTTCCAGGTATATATCATTAAGGGAAAGAACAAGGTGCAGAACAGTATGTATGCATGTTGTCTTCTGTGTAAGAAAGAGAAAGAGAAATACTGGAAGGAAAATGAAAGTAAATGTTACCTAGAGGCAGAGGAAATGAGGTGAAGGGGACAGGAGTGGAAACAAAACTTCTCTGTGGTTTGTGTGTGTGCGTGTGTGCGGCGCAATGGTTTGAATGAGTCATAAAGTTCATGTGTTAGAAACTTGTCCCCAATGCAACAGTGTTAGGAGGATGGGGCTTAATAAGATGTGATTTGGGTCATGAAGGGAGATCTTCCATGGGTGGATTAATGTTACTATCAAAGGAGCAGGTTAGTTGTTGTGTGAGTGAGTTATTATAAAGCAAGTTTGGCCCCTGGTGCCTCTGTCTTGTGTACTTGCTTCTGCCTTCTATCTTCCACCATAGGATGACCCTCGCCAGATGCCAGCTCTTGGACTTGCTGGTCTGCAAAATCAAATAAACCTATTCTTTATAAATTAATTACCCAGCCTGGAGTGTAGCAACAAAACATAGACTAAGGTACCTTTCTATGTATCTTTTGACTTTGAACCATAAAAGTGCAGTAGCCAGTAAAAAATAAAATAATTTAAAAGCAATTCTATAATTGAAAATTGAAACAATAAATTTAACTATAACAAATACTTATGACAAAACTATTGTTAGGAATTAAGATTTTTCAGTGCCAGAGAATAAAGATACTTTTAAAATCAAAGAAAAGTTTTCAGAGTTAAAGTGTCTTATAGGTAGTAGGCTGAGGAATACAGACTACCTATTCCAAACGACAGTAAGAAAGGAATTTTGTATGATGGGGATAATTGGGGGTAATCACTCAGGGATAATCATCCCCATCATACAAAAAAATGTAGAACTGTAAGGGGAAAATGTAGGAAACAAAATTGTATATATAGTATATTCTCAACTATATAAAATGCATAGAAAAATGTCTTCAGGGAATATGAAAAAATGTTAACACTATTTACCTTTTGGTAATAGGATTATGAATGATCATTTCAGCCTTATTTTAGTTTTTTCTCTACTTTCCAAAATTGTTCCAATAAATTTTTAATCAAAACTATTTTATCACTATTACTAATACAATCATTATATAAAATAAATTGAAATTTGGTTCAGATATGTTTGCAGTTGTGTTTGGTATTTTTTTTTTTTTTTGATACAGGTTCTCACACTGTCACCCAGGGTGGAGTGCAATGGCGTGGTCATGGCTCATTGCAGCCTCAACCTCCTGAGCTCAGGTGATTCTCCCATCTCAGCCTCCTGAGTAGCTGGGACTATAGGCATGCACCACCACACCTGGCTGATTTTTTGTAATTTTGTAGAGACAGGGTTTCACCATGTTGCCCAGGCTGGTCTCGAACTCCTGGGCTCAAGTAATCTGCCTGCCTCAGCCTCCCAAAGTGCTGGGATTACAGACTTGAGATACCACCCCTCCTACAGCTATGTAACATGTTATATCATATTAAAAGTTTTAAAATGTATGTCATTATATGATACATTAAAATATCTTAAAATGTATAGATACCTCATAATGTTCAATATTATGATTTTGTATTTAGCACTTGAGAGAGAATTTCCTGATTTACCAGGAGAATAGCCAGTTACATATCACTTTTGGCATCTTTCTTTTTTTTTTTTTTTTTGAGACAGAGTCTCACTCCATCACCAGGCGCCAGGCTGGAGTGCAGTGGCGTGACCTTGGCTCACTGCAACCTCTGCCTTCCGAGTTCAAGCAATTCTCCTGTTTGACACCTTTCTTACACTTGGATAGTGACAAGACAGAAAGCCTACAAACCAATTATACCATTTGCGTTGTAATATCCATTGCTTCCTATATTTTATTTCTCCATGCATAGTTCATTATCACTTTTGCTGAATTAGATCCTTTGGTTGTTCTTTCAAGAAGGTTTATGGGTAAACTCTCCTGAAATATGTATGTCTGAAAATGTTAGTATTTCACCCTCCCGTGATAATTTAGTTGAGTATAAAATTCTGGATAGATGGTTCATTTCCCTCCGTACTTTGAAGATAGTTTTCTATTATTCTCTGACATCTGTTATTGTTGATAAAAAGTCTATTCACAATCAGACTGCTATTTTTTTGTGGAAAAACTGCCTTTCATCTCTGGTAATTTCAAAGATTTTTATCTTTCCTTGACATTCTGTAGTTTTCAATATGATGTATAAAAAAGAGGAAATATTTAACTGTTTAGGGGGAAAGGGACCCTGGAGAAGAGTTAGTTATGTACACAATGTTATAATCAGGACTCAAGGAGTGTTGTTGGATTATTGAGTGAATGAGTTAATGGACAGTTAGATTGCCGCAGCTGGAAGAATTAAGAGAGTGATCTTCTACAATTCAAGGTACTGAGAGGCTTTTTGATCATTCTTCAGATAATGTTTGCTTTTGGTACTTTCTGAAAAGCAGGTAGCCTCATAGTTCACTCGAAACTTAAATATGGTGTTAAGGCCATGTTTAGCAGTTCTTTCATTTGGATACATGTTCATATAATGTTTTTGTTTCTTATAGTGTTTATCTCATTTTTCAACAATAGTTGAGTTCCTAAGAATTATATGAAATTAAAATATTTATAAATTGAAACCTCAGTGAAGATATAATGAGTATTGGATGAAGAGATACAAGTTCTAGAACTTCCTGTTCTGCCAAACAGGTGTGATGTGGAGCAAGTTCCTCTATTTCTCTAGGCCTCATTTTTTTTTCATATATAAATGAATGTATTTGACAAATGATTTCTGAAAGTTTATGACTCATTTTAAATAAAGCTATTTAAACTTCAGTTAACATAACCTTTCATAAAAGAAAAGGCCATATTAAAATTATTTGACAATCATCCCTCAACTGAAATATTTAAGAAATTCATTAGAATATGAGTTTCTTAGAAAACTTTTTACATTTACTTATTTTATTTACTGGAGGCAAAGACTGTTTTCTTAGCACATTGTAACCACCTTCATATTACCTAGATTTTATACTGAGGAAGAAGGAATCATGGAGTCTGGTGTGGAAATCTAGTTGTTTTCTAAAATCAATTCCATTAAACTATGTTGATCTCGATGCCCTACCCTCAGACTACAGGTTTTTTAAAATAAGCTTTATTTTATTGTTTTCCTTTTAAAAAATCCCAAATGTATAGTAGATTTACTCTGAGAAGCTTACATTTATTCCACTCAATTGCTTTAAAGCTCTTTCTCAAACTTGTTAGTTACACCTCCTAGTGCCTTATATCTAATAGGCATTCAATAAATATTTGTTTTTAACTTATTTGAAAATAAGCCAGATTCTACAGAGTAGAATACAGAGTACAGTAATAAAACCTCACCTTTTCTTTGATGCTTCAAAGCTTAAAAAGAAAATGAGAAAATACAATGCTACCAACTCTGTGGCTGCCAGCTCTGTTTCCAAGGAAACAGAGAGTAGATCATCAAAAACAAAATGTTCAACCTGATTACACTTTTTTCACTAGTTCAGTCTCCATTGCTATATAATGAAAGGTAATATAACATTAGCCTTGCAATTCAGACTTTTAATTCTGTTTATGCTGTCTCCCTCTATTAAAACCAGCCAAAAAATTGATCACTTGGGTTGAATGCATGTTTGCTTGTAGAGAGCTAAACTGCTTCACAAGGATGAAGACTACCTTACGAATATAAAGCGCTATGTATACATACTAAATATTCTAATATGTATTAATCTGTAAACTGCTCAATGTTTACATTATGGAATCTCAGATTTTTATATTTCTTGGGAATAATATAAGAAAGTAATAGGAATTTATTAGTAAAGGCTAAAGTCTTCTAAAATGAGGCCGAGCGCAGTGGCTCATACCTTTGGGAGGCCAAAGTGGGCGGATCACCAGAGGTCAGGAGTTTGAGACCAGCCTGGCCAACATGGTGAAACACTGTCTCTACTAAAAATACAAAAATCAGCCGGGCATGGTGGCAGGTACCTATAATCCTAGCTACTTGAGAGGCTAAGGCAGGAGAATCACCTGACCTGGGAGGTGGACGTTGGCAGTGAGCCAAGATTATGCCATTGCACTCCAGCCTGGGTAACACGAGTGAGACTCAATCTAAAAAAAAAAAAAAAAAAAAAGACTTCCAAAATAAAAGACTTTATTTTAAGAGATTTAAAAGAGGGGGGACAGTATGTAAAAAGGCTAGGAAGGAGTAAATAATTGGATTTTCATTCAAAAGAGCAAAATACTACTATAACATTGTTCTTAGTTCCACATATTTATATCTACTATGGATAAAATTATGATCTTGAAAAACAGCCATAGATAACAAAAGCTTGACTCAGCATTATATTACCTAGTAGTGCTATATGTTTCATAAGGGGAGTATTCCTCTACTGGAAAGTTTTAGTTAAAGCCAGAGGATTTTCTTTGGGGTAAAATGCTCAATTGAAATTTGTTTTAATGGAAATACAATTTAATAGATTTTAGATGACATAATTTCATGTAATGAATACAGAAATCCAGATAATAGCTTTAAAGGGAAAGAATGATTAATATAATCATTATTTGGAGTTCTTTCTTATGTCTATTTTCTGTTTATATATATATATTTCCCCCCAAAGAATTCAAACTTTTCAAATGCATAAGCTGTGCAAGGGTCTGGATCATTTTTTATACCTAAACTTAGTGAAGGACCTTATAATTGTAGGTACTTCATAATTATTTTCAAATACTTTTTTAACTGTAAGTAACACCCAATACTTTAATTAAAGGTTTTAGCTACATTTGGTCCTCTTGCTATGAAATGCAAAATCTGTAATATTCAAATACATTTGAATTGTAAATACTAATAGCCAAGGTAGATTATTTACTTTAAGCAACTCTTAATACTTAAAAATTTTGAAAAAGACTGGGAGAATAAAATATTATTTTGGAAAATTCGCTTGGCTAATGAAAAAGACCTAATATTATAAGAGAATATCAATAATGTGGTTATGTTAAAAGAGGATACCAACAACATGTGGGAAAAGTATGTACTTGTCTTGAGAATGATAAGGAAAAGATGGTGGGTTTGGGGTAAAGCACATATATATTTAAGCAAAGCATGGAACTTGATGAGACATGGAAATTTTAGTGAAGGGACTCGAAATGTGTCTTTATCTATAGATGAGGAGGTTGGACTAAACCAAGGGTCAGCAAATTTTCTGTAAAGAGCCAGATAATAAATATTTCTGGCCTTGGGAGCCATAAGGTTTCTGTTACAGCTAATCAGCTCTGCCATTGTGGCATGAAAGGAGCTACAGACAATAGGTAAATGAATGATGATGACTATGATCTAATAAAATTTTATTTACAAAAATGTGCTGTAGGCCAGATTTGGCCTGTTGGCCATGCTTTGCTGACCCTGACCCTTGAACTAAATGATATCCAATTCTATATTCCACATTCAATATTCTACATCTGTGAATGTTAGCATTACTCAACATGGATTTTCTAACTTTCCAAACTCATTAGACATTGGTCAAGAAATGTGACTAATGGTGAAGTTAGGAGACAAATTTAAGCATTAAATATAATTCAAACTTTAGCTAAATGTTTGTCAATTTAACCAGAGTTCTGTCTATTTAGTATCACTGTGCATATATGAAATACTGTGACATTGCTTGATGTAGTATTATGACTAATTTTGTTAATAGCTGTACTCTAAATAACTACCTAATATATTTTTATGAAGCATAAACACATATGAATATTAAAAATCTCTCTGTGGACCTTTAAGGCAGTATAAATGCTATTAATTTTTAAGAATCTTAGATTTCCTCTTATAGAGACAGGAACCAAAGTAATAGTCACTGAAATGTTAGGATGTTTATAGAATGATATCAGAAAACTAAACTAGCACAAAATTCTACTTTTGCCATTCTTACCATATGAGTGTATCACCTACAAAATTCGTAATGTATTTCTTCCCTGGTCCTAAAGCTAGGCCACTGAGGAAAGAGATATTATTTTTTGGAAACTTTCTGTTAAAAACATGGTTAGCCAAGGGTTTCTATTATACTTGAGGGTCAAATGCCCGTTCAAGACACAATCTCAGTAAAAATGGGATAATGGTGGGAGCAAATTGACATTCATAAGAAGGATTGTTGTGGGTATCTTGTTTTCACGGATTAGTTAGCTTTTTAATGCCAAATTACCTTTGACTTAGTAAGAAGCAGAGGGAGTTTTCAAGGAATTCAAAATAAACTCCTTCCAACTGATAGCATAGTGTAAGGAGATCTGGTTCAGTTTTTACCTCTAACTCACTATTTTTATTGTTTGGGAAGTTATTTAATTTTTTTCTGAGCTTCAGTTTTCTCATCTCCAAGATGGGAAGAATAAGTCTATCTTAGGGGTTGCTGAAAAGATTACAGATATCTCTGTGAAGTACCTGATATGTAATAAGCACTCAAAAAGCTATTATTACTATGAGCTTTACAGTACTTGCCTATTTATAGAAAAACTAGTACTTGCCCCAGTAAAGACTTTTCTGCTGCCAAAATGGAAATTTTTGTGTGCAACTGTCACCACCATCCATCTTGCACAATTATTTTCATTTTGCAAAGCTGAAGCTGTGTACCCATTAAACAACAACTCTTTCCCTACCGCCCCTACCATTGGCAACCACTATTCTACTTTCTGTCTCTATGAATGTGAAAGAAAAGGAAAAACTAACAATTAATTGAACACATGGACTGTTACCTTTCTGTTAAAGAGGCTAGTATGGTGTATTACTCAAAATTGACATTCAGAAATATTGACTTAAAGAAGGTGGAAAGTCTTTAAGGAGAGATGAGTACACGTTAAGTTTCTCTTAGGGGTTAGGGAGTCACTCCAAGGAAAACACATTATCAATGAAGAGACAGAATTTCTGTGGACAGTTGATTGTGAACCTGTTATACCTATGCCCCAGGGTAGCTGTCCAGCACATTTCAGTTTGGTGGCTCTTCCTGAACTGTATGACTTTTTCTCTCTGCTCCTGCAAGGCCTACTGCAAAACATACTGCTGCTGTTGTACACTTCAGAGCTTCTTTTCTGGGCAGTTGCCTGCTGCTAAAGCATTGCTTCAAAGCCCTTGAGAAGTGAAACACTTGGGAAGATTCCAGGCTCACATTGCCAGGTGCTACAGAGACTACATTCTGATGTGGGTACACAGAAGGGTTCCTAGCTCTGCTGTTCTCAAAATCCTCCATTCAATGAGTCATATTATATAGGCTCCAAGAACTCCCCTCTGTCAGGTTTTGTATGACTAATAAAACTATTTGGATCTTTGAGGAGACACAGAGCCAGAGGAAGTCTCTCTGGGAAGGATTCGCCTGGTTTTCAATGTATTTTTTCCCCCTGTGTCTTGTGGATGAGTTACATGGCATGGGCTTTAGGCAGACAGGTATGTGCAGACACCCATGTCTACTCAGTGTAGCCCAGCATTTCCTACCCTGGTGCTTCTGACTTACCCTGCTAGTTACCTAGATGGAGCGTACTTCCTTGGCTCCTTCTTTCTCATACTGATGCTGAGATGGGTTCCTACAAGCAATTAATGAAAATAATCCAAAAATATGGGCCAGAAAAGGGTCAGATTTTGAGGACCTAACAGGATGCCAAAGTTTAGTTAACAACAGCAGAGTAAAGAACAAAAAAAGTCAGGAACCAAGTCAACAATTAGATACCAATTCTGAACAGAAGAGAAGGAGAGATCTACAACCTGAGAAACAAAATGAAGATGATTGCTGGTAGGTTATACCAGAGAGACAGAAACAAAAAAACTGAAAATGTGCTTATAATTAAGTTGGCTATAGAGCATTCCACAGTGGACAGATGCCAGCATCTCTTGAAGCCCCAGGCATGATCCTATGGGCCTGCCTGTTACCTGTTCTCATCCATATCTACCTCATCATCCTAAAAATAGGGAGTACTCATGAGTTAATAGTGCTAATATGTTGTATAAAATTGGGTGACAGCCCTCAAACAGATATTTGTATATCCATGTTCATAGCAGCATTATTTACAAGAGCCAAAGGTAGAGGCAACCCAAGTGTCCTATGGATAGAATGGATAAACAAAATGTGTTTTTTTCTTAGGGGTTAGGGAATCCCTCCAAGGGAAGTATGTATACACACATAGCTGCCCCACCAACACATACAATGGAATATTATCAAGCCTTACAAAAGAAGGAAATTCTGACACATGCTACAGTATGGATGAACCTTGAGTACATTATACCTACTGAAATAAGCCATCATGAAAAGACAGTGCACAATTTCACTCATATGAGGTGCCTAGAGTAGTCGCATTCACAGAATACATATTCATAGATTCTAAAGAAAGTAGAATCATGGTTGCCAAGGGTAGGGGTGATGGGGAAAGAGTTATTGTTTAATGGGCATGGAGCTTCAGCTTTGCAAAATGAAAACAGTTGTGCAAGATGGATGGTGGTGACAGTTGCACAACAACGAATATGTCACTGAACTGTACACCAAAAAATGGTTAAGACTGTAAATTTTATGTCATGTATTTTGCCACAATATTTTAAGTGGATGATGGCCTTGGAAGATTATCATTTTTCATAGTAGTGGGTAACTGGTGTTAATTATACATGAATCCCATCCTCTAAGCATTTTCAATTTAGTGAGAAATCCAGTGATTCTTGCTCTCTGGAAACAAAGTATAAAAGACATTTTCATGAATTTTTAGGAATTGCTCTCAAGTGGAAGTGCCTTTTTTTTTGACACTACCAAGAAGCCAATGCTTTTTTGCCAAACTGATAGTTTTCTGAAGAGTAATTAGTAGTCCATCCTACTATGAGAGACAGCAGGATGGGAAAACAGAGTAGATTAAAACAGTATGTCATACAGAGCACAGTGTGTTCAGGAAAAATCCAGAAAAGACAGAAAAAAAGGAAGAAATGGAGAGAGTAAGGATTGAAAAGCAGAGGGCAATATAAAATCAGAGGCTAAAGAAGAAAATGTAGCAATAGCTCTTTGCTGATCTCTGTGAGCCCTCAGCAGCAAGTAGGGCTGTGAAACTTTATAGTAATCTGTTAGCAGAAGAGCTCAATGGAGAAGGCATTATAGAACAAAACAGGACTAAAGAGAAAAAACTGAGATGTGAGCCTCGGCCACTTCTGACCCGTAAGCTGTTACATCCCTCTGTAGGGTTGTTGTTTGTACCTAAACAACAACCACATACTCTCTCTAGAATAGCACTCCTTAAACTTTTGCATGCATCAGAATCGTCTAGAGGGCTTTTTAAAATAGAGATTAGTGTGCTCACACCTAGAGATTCTTCTTGAGTAGGATTTGGGTGGATGGGAAGTGAACATTTGCATTTCTAGGAAGTTTCCAGGTGATGCTGATGCTAGTGGTTTGGGGACCATATTATGAGAACCATAGCTCTAGACTTACAGAGATATAGGATATTAGTGATTGGATGTGTAAGTTTTGTGTTTTTTTCCCCGAATCCTTAAAAACGAGGCCCAAATCTAAGAACTGAAGGGACTATATTGAAGACATTTAAATATTTAAATCCAGGTACACTTTGTCTACCAGTTGTCTCCTAATGCAGTGATTAAGGGTGTGAACTTAATGCAGTGATTAAGGGTATGAATGTCGAGAGTCAGACAGAACTGGGCAATATCACTTTGTAGCAGTATGCCTTTGGGCAAGTTACTTAACCTTTCCATAACCTGTTTTCTTCATCTATGAAAATAGAATAATATAATACCAACCCAATGGGGTAGTTGAGAAGAATAACTGATTGATGCATGCACAAGGAGTAGTACCATGGCACATGGTATATATGTAGCAGGCATTTCTTTTTGGCAACCCAGCATCCATCTCTGCTACTTTTGTACCAGCCCTAATTAACTGTGCTATTGTGTACAGCCTTTTGAAATTTGAATCTTAGGAGCAAAGCCAAGATAATAACCTGCCATTCTGATCCTCCCAATTTACCATGGAAACCACTTCATCCTGTGACAGGTGATTTACAAGCAAAAGTAAAGGGATATATATTGCTTTTATGGAAATGTTTAATCTTGAGTATTCTCTCCAGTGGTTACTAGAGAGGTAGAAAGATAGCTCTAGAGGTTTCTCGAGTGAATTAATTAGCTTGCAATTGTAATATTATTCAATATCTTGTTTTCATAGCATTGCACAAGAAGTACTCCAAAGGAAGCAAAGAGTTTCTGTCCTTTAATTTGTGATAAAAAGCTGAGGCTAGCTGATAAGATAGAATGCAATTTTTTTATTATTTGAAAACTCAATAAAGATAATTTGGAAGCAGAATAATATTCATTTCAATAAAACTGAAATACATGACCAGTTTTAGTTCTCTTCTGTTAGAGGATGTACCTACACTAGTTAGGAAATGATTAACTCAATAGATCCAAAGGGAATGCTCTGGATTATATCCTCAAGGCTAGTCTATATGCTGTAACCTCTTAGGAGAATGCAAACCCTGGTCCTCTGTACACCCTGCACTCATCCCTTAACCTCTAAGAAGACAAGCTCTGATGTCATTCCATTACAGAAGTGCACCCCCCAGGGACCCAAAGACTCACAAATGGGCTCTGCAGTCTTAAGGTTGGAGTTTTTGTTTTTTAACTGATTCCTTTTTTGGTTGTGCCTTTTGAGTAGCTTCCTGTAGCAGATACCTTTAGATGCTACCCGTCATCCTTTCCTTCTTTCCTTGTGAGCTGAACTTTCTCATCCATATAGTGATGTGCTTTGTAAGAGGCTAGTTCCAGTTTCAGTTCTGTGAATGGAGGATGGGGGTAGTATTTAATATCTTCAATTGGTATGTGACAAGGGCTTGTGACACAATTCTGGCCATGATTGAAAAGAGGGAAAGTCTAATGGGGACATTTGGGAATGCTTTCCTCACTCTTACAAGGAGCACATAAGAAGGAGGTGGCCTCTTTTTCTGTTGGGTATGTTTATATCTGAATGTCAACTAGTTGCATGTCTCTTATAAGTACAGCTATCTTACAACTAGGAAGGGAACTGACGGACATTTACTTAGGTTATAGAAATTCTAAGACCTTGATGGTGTCATTGGGCTGCTGAATTCAGTGGTCCTAGCTAGAGGTGTCTTCTCTCCGGACTCTGTTAAGTGAGATAACAAAATTTCCCTATTGTTTGACTTATTTTAAGTTAAATTTTCCATTACCTGCAGACAACATTATCCTAACAGTAATATCTATATGATACCAGTCCTTTGACTAGGCGAAGTATTCAGAATTACAAAGGGATATGGCAAATCTTTTGAGGGTGATAAATAACTTAATAATTTTGATTGTGGTGATGGTATCATGGGTGTTTACATATGCTATAACATCAAATTATACACTTCATGTATAGTTTATTGTCTGTCAACTGTACAACATCTCAAAGATGACTTTCTCTACAATGCAATTAAATTAGAAATTAAAAATGAAAACTAGGAAAATTCCATTTGGAAATTTAAAAACATTTCTAGAAATTCAGGAGTCAAATTTAAAAATGGTAAGTTTAGCAATTCTTTAGAATTAAACAATGGAAACTGTGTATAACAAAGCTTATTAGTGCTGTTAAAGTATTACTGAGAGGTAAACTTATTGCCTTAAATGATAACACAAGAAAATGAGAGCTTGATATTATTATTCCAGGTTAGAAAAAGAGAATTAATAATGAGGAAATGGAATGCAATAAAGAACAGGAATTGTGAAATTGAAAGCGTGCATTTAACAGGAAAGATCACCAAGCAAAAGCTGATTCCTTGAAATGACTAATTAGACAAACCTGAAACAACAGCAAAAAGACAAAATATATAAAACAACAATTTTCAAGACACTGGACATCAGAGGACAAAAGACAGTAATCCCTGTGTGATGGAAAACAAATGAAGAAAGCCCCAATATTGCCCCAACTCATTATCATGCTCTTCCGGGTTGTAGTGGAGGGAGGAGGTGGAGCCTAGCAGTTTCCCTGAGTTGCTAAGAAGTTGCTTTTTCCTGTGAATACAGAGCTGAGTTCAGTGAGACCAAAGCAGCTAGAGTTTGCATGACAGAATATAGAACTGAGAGAGCTGCACAGAGAACATAAGACATCTGCACGTGAGTGTGAGGAAATTGCCTGAGGCCAGCGAGGGAAACATCTGAAGCATTACGGGAACCAGCACCTGGGGTTCACAGAGGGCCAAGAATAGTGCCTGCTCCCACCAGCCAGTCTGGAAAACTTTTATAATTCATTGAGTACCCTGAAGGGATTACAGAGGAACATGAAAAAACTTATAGGGGTGATGGGTATGTTCAGTATTTTGATTATAGTGATAGTTTCATGGGTGAATATACATATGCATATGTCAAAACTTATCAAATTGTATACTTTAAATATGTGCAGTTTATTGTCTGTCAACTATATCTTAATATAGCTGTTAAAATTTTAAAGCAGTTAAAACTAAAAAAAAAAGCTTTTAAAAAGAAAAATAGGCTCTAGAATACAAATTTACGGTGTACAATATTCCTTATATGAACAACTTTATAAGGTAAATTTGAAAACCTGTGAAATAGATGAATTCCTAGAAAAATGTAATTTACAAAATTGACTTAAGAAGAATGGGGGAGGTGGAATTGTCCTATATCTAATAAGGAAATTAAAACAGAATTTAAAAACCATTCTAAAAGAAAAACACTGTCCCTGAAAACTTTTCAGGCACATTTTAGCAAATATTCAAGTGGAATAAATTTTAAAATACTACATAAAAAGCTAGGAATAAATCCACATGTGCAATACTCACTATAAACATAAAACACACTAAATTCAACAATTAAGAGAAAAAAATATACAACTATAGTGGAAGAGCAACACAATTTTCTCCATTGATAAAGCAGACAAAATGTCAATAAGGATAAAGATGACTTAAACAGCCTAATTTCAATTCCTACACAAATATTTCCAGAGAAAGGAAATAAAGGCTGCTTGGCTCATTTTATGAGATTAAAATACCTTGGTACAAAATCTAGTACAAAAGAGGAAACATTACAGATCAAATCAATCATAAATATAGAAGCAAAAATCCTAAGCAACAATAACAAGCCTATCAATATATAAAAAGATACATTATGACTGGTTAGGTTTTTTCCCAGAAATACAAGATTGCTTTAACATTAAAAATGTAAAAATGTTTTTAAGATGTTAAGAAGTATTTAAAAACATAGTACATTAACAGATTAGAGAAAAAAACTATGTGATTATCACAACAGATGCAGAATTTTTTAAATAAAACATCCTATTCAGAAACACTCTTGCAAACTGTGACTATAAGAAACTTGCTTAATCTGATACAAGCTTCTAAAAAAAAAAAAAAAAAAAAAACTACAGCAGAGTATACATGTAATGGTAAAATGTTGAAAGCATCCTTCTTTTTTTTTTTTTTACATTTTTTTTATGGGCTTTCTGGCAAAAACCGGAAAGCCTGCTAGACAAATTCTAAAAGAGCTGTAACACTGAAAGCATCCCTTTTAAGATGAGGGATAAAATAAGGATATTCACTATCATGACTTTTTATATTTTCTATTTTATGACAAGGACATTCACTCTCAAGACTATTCAACATTAAGCTGGAGATCCTAGCCAGTGTATTAAGATATGAAAAAGAACTAAAAGGCATAAGAATCAAAAAGGAAAAAAAACAAAACTGTCATTTACAGAAACAATTTCCTAGGTGGAAAACCTCAAAAGATCTCCAGATAAACTGTTGGACTTAATGAATTTTATAAAGCTGCTGGATTCAAAAATCAATATATAAAAAATGAATTGCATTTTTAAATAACAAAAACATATTAGAAAATAATAATTTTTAAAGTATGATTTATAATAGCAACAAGGCAGAATACCTAGGAATAAATCTGGAAAACAAATGTGTAAGTCCTTATGAGAAAATTTTACATTTTTATTGAAAGACCTTAAAGAAAATCTAAATCAAAATGGGATGATAATCTATGATGCTTGTGGATAAAAAGACTTATTGTCACAGAAGTGAAAACACAAGTGGAATGCAAATATATTTTAAACTACTCAATGTTTTTAATAGTCAGATAAATAAAATATAAAATCACAATGAAACACCATTAAACCTCTACCATATTAACAGAAATTAAGAACTCAAACAATACCAAATGTTGGAAATGATGTGTAACAATGGAAACTGTCACATAGTTCAAGTGGGAATGTAACTTGGTACAGTGGTTTGGTAGTACATAAAAAAGTCGAACATGCACAGACCATATCCCAGTATTTGCACTCCATAGAATGGAAGCTCTTGTACAAGTACTCAGGAGACATTGTACGAGGATGTTCATAGTAGCATTGTTTGTAACTACAAGAAAATTATTGATAAAACAGAAATAATCTAAATGTCCATCAACAGTAGAATGGTTACATAAAGAATAACACATTTATACACTGTACCACGGTGAAAATGAATGAACTACTCTTACATATATCACCATGGGGAAATCTGGAAAACAAACGAGAAAAAAGAAAAGAAAAAGCAAGTTAAATAATTTGTGTAAAATGTTAAAAACAGGCAAAACTAAATGACATATTGTTTCATGATATATACATATGCTAATATTATGATGAAAAATAAGAGAACAAGGAACACAAAATTCTGGATGAGGTTACACCTGTGAGTGCAGAAGGGGGATGGGCATATAAGGGGTTTCTAAGGCACTGGTTATGCTTTATTGTATAAGCTGAGTGGTTGTTCGTTTTATTCTTTTGACACAGGGTCCTGCTTTGTTGCCCAGACTGGAGTGCAGTGGTGTAATCACAGATCACTGCAGCCTTGATCCCAGGCTCAAGCAGTCCTTCCACCTTAGCCTCCCAAGTAGCTGAGACAACAGGCACATGCCACCACATCCAGCTAATTTAAAAATTTTTTTATAGAGGCAGGGTCTCATTATGTTATCCAGGCTGGTCTTGAACTCTTGGGCTCAAACAATCCTCCAGCATCAGCCTTCTAAAGTCCTGGGATTACAGGCATGAGCCACCACACCTGGCCTCATTTCATCCTTTACACTACTCATTTACACTGTATGTTCTCTTCTGTCGATATGAAATATTTCACAACAAAATATCTTTTCAAAGTAAAAAAAAAACAACAGAGATGGTTAATTATTGAGATACTTTAGCTGATATGATTGAGGTAACAGCTCAGGGCTGTAAAAGAATTCACTCCCGCATAAACTGGCCCTACTGCTCTTTATTTCTGAATAATTAAAGTCTTTGGATTTTTTGAACCTGTGATGAGGGCTGGGTGCAGGTAGTGAACTTTTGGGCTGATCATAGGAAGCAAGATTGTGAGACAGCAAAACAGACTGATAGAGGGAAGGATAAAAGTCAATAAATTATCTATTATTTAGGTTGTTTCTGTAGACAATAGGGGCTCAATTTCACCAAAACCTCTGAGGAGCACAAAGAATGTCTTCTGAATTCATGTTGAAGAACAGGAGACTGTGCACTGACTTTAGCTCCCACTGGCTGAGAGTTTCTCCTGGGGGTATTAACTCATCAACACTTCTGGGCTGCGCTTGCACTTGGACTAGGTATAAGGCTTCTGAAGAAACCTAGAGGCAGAAAAGGTGTTGTGCATATAATGGTACAAGAAGTAGTCCTGCCAACACACATGGCACTGTCCACCACAGCTGCAGCTGCAACCAGAGGTAGGCCAAGGGTACACAGAAGCATCCACCACAACAAGCAGGCAGAGCCAGGCATCACATTTGAAAAGCATACTCACAACACACAGGTCGCTTGTTTTACATCTCAAAATTACTAAGAGAGTAAATTTCAAACGTCTCACCACAAAAAAAACTGTTCAATATTTGAGTTGATGGATATGTTAAGTAGCCTGATTTAATTATTTCACATTGTATTAATAAACCACAACATCACTTTGGACCTCATAAGTTCATACTATTAAAAATTGTCAATTTACAATAAAAACATTATTTTAAATCATTTGTGTAAATTCACCCCCTTGGAGATAAAAGTGGCAATGAAAAAATGTTTATTCATCAGAACTTATTTTTCCCACTCTTTTTTTCTTTTGAGATGAAATTTTGCTCTTGTCTCCAGGCTGGAGTGCAAGGGCCCGATCTTGCCTCACTGTAACCTCTGCCTCCCGGGTTCAAACAATTTTACTGCCTCAGCTTCCCCAGTAGCTGGGATTACAGGCGTGCATTCCCATGCCTAGCTAATTTTTGTATTTTTAGTAGAGACAGGGTTTCACCTTGTTGGCCAGGCTAGTCTCGAACTTCTGACCTCAGGTGATCCGCCCACCTCGGCCTCCCAAAGCTCTGGGATTATAGTTGTGAGCCACCAAGTCCAGCCTCTCTCTCATTTTTTAAGATGCTACTCAGGTTCTACATCTTCCAGAAACCTTCTCTGGCTCCCCCTGGCTAGATTAGATGTTGCATTTCAATGCCTCCATAACTCTTTGTGCACTTCTTTGCCACTGTACTTATCTGATTACATTTTAATTAGCAATATATTTGTCTATCTCTTCCACCAGACTGTTTTAGTCATCTTGGAATGCTATGTTCTCATTTGGCGCATAGAAGTTAACTAAATGTTTGCTAAATGGATGAATGAAGGCGTAGTGACTGAACAACTGATTATGGAAATAAGAGTGTAACTCGAGCCAGGATATAGTAGGAGGAGACAAAAATAGGGAGAAATGAAGGAATGAAGAACAGGAAATTCAGTCTGAAATTAGATTTCCCTCATTTTAATATATTTTTCTGAATTACCAATATGCTTTCAATGCATCTTACTTGAATTTTTTTTTCCTATTTCTTTTTTCAGAGCAACACTGAAGAAAGGCGTAGCAGATGATATCCACTGGGGTGAATACATACTACCTCCGTTTCTCCTGCTTGAAGTTTGAAGAGATAAGCGTGGGGTAAGACAGATGGAGATCAACATATCATTTTGATTACTTGTAAAGCAGCTATTGGAAAATGCCACTTATGTCTGCAAACAATATGACACCCTAGAATTAGACTGACATTCCCACTCAGGCGTGGACCACTGCTGGCTGTCTATGTAAGATCTGGTCCTATAGCACTGGCTTAGAGAAAGGGGTGCTTCCTGTGGGCAGCTGGCCCCAAGAAAAAATAGGGAGAGGAAGGAAGCATGGCGCTCTGATTGCCCAGTTTCTGCTCCCAAATTCAGCATGTAGGTCATTCCCTTCCCTAGGGTAGAGTGTGGGGAGGCAGAGGGTCAGGGGAGTTATACTAACTGATGTCCCTTCACACAGAAGAAAACCCCAAAAGTAGGGAATAAATATTCCTGTGAAAGATACTCATTTTATGAATAAGACAAAACAGGTTACTTACTCCCACCATAATGTACTTATTTTTACAGGAAGGGGAAGCCAGAATGTAGATTAATTTTTATGTAAACAGGTTCAACAGTAGGAGAAAGAAGTCAGAAGTTAAAGAAACAATATATGTTCACTTTCACACTAGAGAAATGTTCTAAATATATAATTAAACAGTAATTTTTAACATTTTTTAAATAAAATAAACCTTTTTGGAGGAATAATTATCACATGTACATGGTACAAATTTTGAAAGTTATAAAGTGCAAACAGTGAAAAGTCTCTTCTATCCTGACAATTACTTTCAAAAGTCATTTTTCTAGTTATATATCATCAGAGATGTTTTATTCATTTGCCTTTTCCTCTTGATTTGATGAGTTCAAAGTCCTCAATCTACAAATGAATTTTCGGAGCATAATCTGGTTGCAAGTCATTTGGAATCCAGATTGCACGGCAAATTTCTGTTTCAGGTTTCTTAAGGTAGTTCACTAACAGCACCCCTAGGCATTGGAGGACACATAACTCATGGGTCCCACAGCTCTAGCTTTGTTCTGAAGTACTAGGTTAGAGGGGGCAATAACTATTGTGCACATAAGTATCTTTAACTTAGAGAGACAATCTATTAAAAAGTTGAAAATCTATTTAATTACATACGATGGTACATTCTCTACCTCTTGGCTGCAACTGATACAACTTGAAAATATTTTTCATAGTCATTCTTTACATCAAAGAAGTATGAATATTTCTTTTATGGTATGTTTCAAAATTAATTCACCGTCATGATATGACAAATATTTTGGCTGGGAAAACCAGAGTAGGGAGATTTTACACTCTTACCCCAGAATAGCTGCCCATCAAGTAATTAAGTGAAATATTTTCTTTTCTCACTCACTCAATTTATTGACCAGATACATTAGGGCAAGGAGTATGCTTGGAGAGGAGTCAGACAGTCTTAAGGGATAAAGCAGACATGGAAATGAGCAAGGTTCACGGAGTGATACAAAGAAGGAAGCAGCAAATTCTATCTGGAGCTGGGGATGAGGGTTGGAGAGAGAAGGGCACTCAAGAGGTCTCAGTGAGTGTGACTCTTGAAAGGAGACTGCTTTCTATATTAGATCCTACGAAAAGCATAGGCACAGAGCAATGAAACAACCTGCTGTGCCAGGAAACTGCAACTAGACAGGGCTTTTCTGGCATAAGGAATGTGGGGTGAGGTGTTGCAAGAGGTGAGGGTCTGGAGGCTTCTGACCTTCCAGGATTTATGTGAGCACCCTACATCTTAGCCCATCCATCACAATCCTCTGGAAAACTAAAAAAAAAAAAAAAAAAATTATTTGTTATTCTTTCTTCTATTACTAATTAGTCTTAAGTATATCAACTTATTGTTAATCATTTGTGCAGGAAGTTATGAAAGGAAAATTCAAAGCTGTTCTTGCCATTTCTACATCTAACCACCTAGTTCTATGCAGCTGTAGAATATGTTACAAAAATTCACATAAATGCTTATAGGTATCAACCATTACTTCTCCTGTCTGCTTATTATGTATTTATACAAGACTATTGACTTGTATTAATTTCATATGCTACTTCTTTACTAAATTTTCTTATTATTTATATTAATTTCTCCATCTGCTTTTTGTTTTCTTTTTCCTCTCTTTTGAGACAAGGTCTTGCTCTATGACCCAGGCTGGAGTGCTGTGGTGCAATCACTGCTCACTGCAGCCTCAACTTCCAGGGCTTAAGTAATCCTCCCACCTCAGCTTCCTGAGTAACTCGGACAATAGGCAAGCTAACTTTTAAAATTTTTTTGTAGAAACAGGCTCTCCCTATGTTGCTCTGGCTGGTCTTGAACTCCTGGGCTCAAGTGATAACCACCTCATCTCCCAAAGTGCTAGGATTACAAGCAACGTGGGCCACTGAGCCAGGACTACTTTTTGTTTGCTAGATATGTAATCATATGATCTGGAAAGAGATAGTTTTTTATCTTCCTTCCAATTCTTGTGTAATTAAATGCTTTCTCCCAGCCAAAACAATATGGTGAAACCCCATCTACAACAACAACGACAACAACAAAAATAGCCAGGCATGGCAGTGCAACAGTAGTCCCAGCTACGTGGGAGGCTGATGATGGGCTTTCTACCTGGCCGGCACCATGTTGTCTGTTCTTTACTGTACCTGAGCCAGGGCAGTGAGCCATGATTGCACCACTGCACTGCAGCCTGGGTAACAAAGCAAGAGCTTTTCTCAAAAAAAAAAAAAAAAAAAAAAGTTTTCTCTTATATAATTGTATTGGCTATTCCCTGTTTCCAAGGCTCAATAGTACTGGACATGGTGGTCATCTTTGTCTTCTCCCTACTTTTAATAATGTTTTCCAGGTGCAGTGGCTCATGCCTGTAAGCCTGTAATCCCAGCACTTTGGGAGGCTGAGGCAGGCGGATCATCTGAGATCAGGAGTTTGAGACCAGCCTGGCCAACATGGCAAAACCCTGTCTCTACCAAAAATACAAAAATTAGGTGTGCGTGATGGCATGTGTCTTTAATCCTAGCTACTCAGGTGGCTGAGGCAGGAGAATCATTTGAACTCAGGAGGCAGAGGTTGTAGTGAGCCGAGATCACGCCAGCCTGGTCAACAGAGTAAGATTCCATCTCAAAAATAATAATAATAATAATAATAATAATAATAATGTTTTTCCATTAAGTAAGAAGCTGGCTTTTGGGCTAAAATAGCCATCAATTTCTATTTCATTGAGTATTTTTAACACGAATTCATGTTGAATTTTGTTTGCCAAATACCTTTTGGCATTTATGGAGGCAACAATCTGATTTTTTTCCTTAGCTTTATTAATATGATTAATTATATTAATTGATGCTCTACTAAGGAACCACTCTTGTATTCTTGGAATACATTTTGTAATAATACCCATATATTATTATTAAAGATTGAAGCAGTGTCATTGTCTGGGGTAAATACCTGAAGTTTGTCATCTCTTGCCAAGGGAATTGAGATCACAGACACACAAGAAGTGAGTTTAAGAGCAGAGGTTTAATAGGAGAAAGAAAGAGACGAGAATAGCTCTCTCTTTCTTGTAAACCCCCAGGTGGATCTTCCAGTTTTGTGGTAAAATGCATGAGGTTTTACAGAGGAGCTTGAGGATATGGTATCTGATTTACCTAGGGCATGAGAGATTGGTTGGGACATTTGCATAGTATGAGGAAAGCTGACCATCCCACCGAAATCTTTTTTTATGCAGATGGACTCTACTTGGCTGGCACCATATTGTCTCTTCCATACTGTACACATGGTTGACAAAGAAAAGGGGAGATGGAGGCTCCATATTGAACATGCTTGGCCTCAAGGAAGCCTTTTGCTATTGGCACAGCTGCTGGCATTAACTTATGCAAGCTTTTAGCTTGCTTATCTATGCTTGCAGCTTGATTTTTCAGGCTGCTTTTTGTTAGAAAAGATTTGGCCAGGCGCGGTGGCTCACGCCTGTAATCCCAGCACTTTGGAAGGCTGAGGCAAGAGAATCATGAGGTCAGGAATTGAGCCCATCCTGGCCAATATGGTGAAATCCTGTCTCTACTAAAAATAGCAAAAAAAAAAAAAAAAAAAAAAAAAAAAATTAGCCTGATGTGGTGGCATGTGCCTGTAATCCCAGCTATTCAGGAGGCTGAGGCAGGAGAATCACTTGAGCCAGGGAGTTGGAGGTTGCAATGAGCTGAGATTGTCTTACTGCATCACTCCAGCCTGGCAACAGAGTGAGACTATGTCTCAAAAAAGAAAAGAAAAGAAAAAAAAGACAGAAAGAAAGAAATCATTTGGGAACTGCTTTTTATAAAAAAGAAAACCTTACAGAGGACTTTCTTAACTTCACTATCTGCCTAAATAAGTTCTTTTTAACTCCTATATCAATATGCCATTGGTCCTTTTTGGTAATTTTTTTTAGGAAATTTTACGTCTCATAAGTGAGATTGGTTTAGTTTTCTCTTTATGTGATCTTTGTCAGGTTTGGTGTAAATGTTATACTCACTTAAAAGATTTTAGAAATTTTCTTATTTTTTCAGTGCTCTCAACTGGATAAAATAGCATTACAATGATCTCATCTTTTATGATTTGATAGAATTCCCCTGTAAATCTATATTTTTTAAAATAATGCTTTCCTCAGTTTTACCCCAGTTCTACAGAATGTGGGGGCCCAGAAATAAAAATATTTTAAAAGTCTTCGCCTGCCATCCCCATTTCAAACCCATCTCTCGTCTATAGGCTCTGCATTTTAGAACCACCAAAGGATATGGATATCCATTTGGTGTTTTTAAGCGACTACAAAGTACACTATAACTATAGTGTTCAGGATGGATTAGGGAAGGAGACAAGACTGAGCAAGGAGAGACGATGTAGAACGCTGTTTGCACTAATATGAAGTGAGAAATGGTGATATCATGAAACTAAGCTATAGCAGTAGTAATGGACAGGAGAAACATATGAGAAAGAAATTACAAGGACCGAAGCAATAGGTGTAGCTACCAATTATATGTTGAAGAATAGAGGAAAATAAAGGACAAAGATGACTCTAGTATATGCACAAAGAGGAAACAATTCAAATGTCCATCAACTAATAAACAGACAAATACATGTGGCTTAGGCATACAATGGAACATTGTTCAGCAACTAAAAGGAAGTACTGATACATGCTACAACATGAAAAAACCTTGAATACATTACCCTAAGCAGAAGAATCCAGTTACAAAAGATCACATATTGTATGATTCCATTCATACAAAATTTTCAGAGTAGGCACTTCATAGCTACAGAAAATAGATTTGTGATTACCTGGGATTGACGTAGAGGAGGAAAAACAGGGAGTGACTGCTGATAGATACAGAGTTTCTTTTTGGGGTATGAAAGGAAAAGAAATCACTGAGCCAAAGGGAAAAAAAGTCAAGACAGCATCAGGCAAACCTGCCTCCCATTTTATTTCTAAATGAGATAGCTACAAAGATAAAAGTGCTATTAGGTTGGTGCAAAAGTAATTGCAGTTTTTGCTAAAAACAAACAAACAAAAAAAGCAAAAACCACAATCACTTTTGCACCAACCTAATACATAGCTCCCTCACACTTTGTCCACAAGGAAATTCCCTGTGCGACTCATTTTTATCCTAAAACAGTCATGTTGGAATTTACCTTGGCGATGTAAATTGGTAGCTAATCTTCACAGGTGCTGGACAAAGGACTGATGTCACAATCATTTCCCTGCTCACCTGAGACAAATGCAGATCTGATTGCTTCCTCTGCCCTACTGTTTATGTAAAAATCACTGAGCCAGACTAAAGCATAAGTGACTATTTTTCTATCTGCCTCTCACACGTAAATTGTGTATTCAGTGAAAAGCTAATCAGACACTCAAAACAATGCAACTCATTGTCTCTTATCTACCTGTGATCCCTCCTGCCTTTCTGGAATGAACCAATATACATCTTACACATATTGACTGATCTCTTATGTCCCTAAGATGTATAAAACTAAGCTGTGCACTGACCACCTTGGGCATATGTCATTGTAACCGCTCAATGGGTTCACTCTGCCGGCTGCCTGGCCAGAGCTGATTTATCAAGACAGGGGAACTGCAATAGAAAAAGAGTAATTCATGCACAGCCAGCTGTGAAGGGGATTGGAGTTTTATTATTACTCAAATCAGTCTTCCTGAGCATTTGGGGATCAAAGTTTTTTGTTTTTGTTTTTGTTTTGAGACAGAGTCTCACTCTGTTACCAGGCGCCAGGCTGGAGTGCAACAGCACGATCTCGGCTCACTGCAACCTCCACCTCCTGGGTTCAAGCAATTCTCCTGCCTCAGCCTCCCAAGTAGCTGGGATTATAGGCGCGCGCCACCACGCCCAGCTAATTTTTGTATTTTTAGTAGAGATGGGGTTTCACCATGCTGGCCAGGATGGTCTCAGTCTCTTTACCTCAGGATCCGCCCACCTCAGCCTCCCAAAGTGCTGGGATTACAGGCGTGAGCCACTGTGCCCGGCCAGAAATCAAAGTTTATAAGGACAACTTGGTGGGTCGGGGGAAGCTGGTGAACCAGGAGTTCTGATTTGGGTAGGTAGGAGATAAAATCATGGGAAGTGGAAGCTGTCCTCTTGCACTGAGTCAGTTTCTGGGTGGGGCCACAAGATTGGATGAGCCAGTTTATCCACCTGGGTGGTGCCAGCTGATCCATCAAGTGCAAGGTTTGCAAAATATCTCAAGCACTGATCTTAGGAGCAGTTTAGGGAGGGTCGGAATCTTGTAGCCTCCAGCTGCATGACTCCTAAACTATAATTTCTAATATTGTGGCTAATTTGTTAGTCCTACAAAGGCAGTCTAGTCCCCAGGCAAGAAGGAGGTTTGTTTTGGGAAAGGGCTGTTACCATCTTTGTTTTTAACTATAAACTAAGTTCCTCCGAAAGTTAATTCAGCCTGTGCCCAGGAATGAACAAAGGCAGCTTGGAGGTTAGAAGCAGGGTGGAGTCAGTTAGGTTGATCTCTTTCACTGTCTCAGTCATAATTTTCCAATGGCAGTTTCATCATCAGGACCTCTAGATGCTATATCATGGGCTCATCCCTAAAATTGGCAAAATAAACTTTCTAAATTGATTGGGACCTGTCCCAGATACTTTGGGTTCACAGGGGTAGTGAAAATTTTCTAAAATTAGATTGTGGTGATAGTTGCCAACCCTGTGAATATGCTAAAAACCACAGAATTATAAATTTTAAAACAAAGATTAATGGTATGGCTTGTAAATGGTAATGTTACGTGAATTGTATCTTCTTAAAGCTGCTTGTTTTTTAAAAAGATTACTGTAGCATGATTCCTAGATATCTCATTCAAGGGATTGAATGGATGCTGGTGCCAGTTACCAATACTGGGAGTAAAGAAAGAAGTTTGGCAGGAAAGCTACTGAACTCAGCTTTAGAAAGTCTACAAATAGTAATTGGAACTATGGAAGGCAATAAAGTTACAAAAGATGAAGACAAGAACAGAAAGTTATAGAATCATGAGTACATTCACACTCTAGCACATTATCCTGAAATTCTATATTGAAATATCCTGAAATTCTATATTGAAATAAATTGAGCTCTTAAGTTTTTTAATATAAGCTGAAATTTTCCCTTGCTTTTCACTTTCTTGTTAAAAAGATACTTGATTTCTTTATCACAACTGGTATTCAATGGATTAATTTTAACAATTTAATAACAAATTTAAAATATATTTATTTTGTATATTATATATATTCATATATTATACATATAAAATATATAAATTTAGAGACAGGATCTCATTGTTACCCAGGCTGGAGTGATCACAGCTCACTGTAACCTCAAACTCCTGGACCCAAGTGATCTTCCTTCCTCAGTCTGCCAAGTAGCTAGGATACAGGCATGCACCACCATGCTGGATAATTTTTAAATTTTTTGTAGAGATCAGCCCAGGCTGGTGTCAAATTCCTGGCCTTGAGTAATCCTCTCTCCTTGGCCTCCCAAAGCACTGGAATTACAGGCCTAAGCCACCCTGCCCAGCCATATTTTTAAAACCTTTATCTGGAAATGATGTTAAAAGAGTTACCTTCAAACACCTTTGAGAGGAAAACATGTCTCCTCTATGTATGGCTTCCCTCTGAAGGTTTATGAAAGTTTGACCTATTTGTAGGACATAGGGGCAATTGAATAGGGTGTACATTTAGATGAATTAGTTTAAAATTGTCTGGTTAACCCAACCACACAATGAGTCAAACAATGGCGAATAATAACCTGTTTCATGGAGCTGAAGCTTCTGTTATTTTTGTTGGTTAAAGCTTCAAATTGACTTATATGGAGGCGGCAAGCAGATTCTCTAGCAAATTGGCATCCTGGGGAGAGCCAGGTACTTTGAAAATTTCTAATTAGGAGAAGTTAAAGGTTATATAAGCCCAGCTGCCAAATTGACTGCCTGACCTTAAAATCCAAACAAAATTTACCTACCTTTCCTTCCTTCTCCTCCTTAGCCAATACCTTATCTAGAAATGAATTTTAAAATGCAAACATGAACTTTTGTGGTAAACCAAGTCTGATAACTAGAAGGAAGCTGATTAGTTATAATTGAACAGCCTCTAATGGCTATCAGTCTTTAAGCATTCACAGTCATAAGTAATTCCACATTTGGCTTCAATATAATGCATCTAGAGTACAAAGACGTTCGGTAAGTTATATTGTATCCATAGAACTTTTGTTCCTTAAGCATATTTACTACATGTATTAGTCTATTCTTACACTACTATGAAGAACTACCTGAGATGGTAATTTTTGAAGAAAAGAGGTTTAATTGACTCACGGTTCTGCAGGCTTAACAGGAAGCATGACTGGGAGGCCTCAGGAAACTTACAATTATGTTGGAAAGTAAAGGGGACGAAGCACCTTTTTCCCATCAGGAGAGAGAGTGAGAGAAGAGGGAAGTGCTACCCACTTTTAAACCATCAGATCTCATAAGAACTCACCATCACGAGACCAGCATAGGGGAAGTCTGCCCCCATGATCCAACCACTTCCCACCAGGTCCTTCCCATAACACTGGAGATTATATGGGTGCGGAAACAGAGCCAAACTATATCACCACAATTTTAGAAATGGGATACTTTTGGTATGGAGTTATAGATCCTATGGAAAAACCTAGTCAAGACCACAATAAATATGGCTTAATTTTATAAATGATGTTACTCCTGCCAAAAAAAAAAAGCCAGTAGATTATCTATTTCATGTAAGTTATTATAACAATTGTGGTTTAGAAAATATTTCTAATCCAATTGTCATCCATATTTATCTGTAGAAACACAATGTGGTCATAAACTTAACCTGTAGAAACAAATTTAGATCACATATTGTATATATAAAATGAGATTCAAATTTTATTGTCTTTAAATAGAGCTATTTTTCTTCAAAGTGGTCCTGGTTATTTCTGGGAGTCCCTGAACATAAGCTTTCCTAATATTCACAAACCAATCTGTCAGCTTTAATCACTACTAGAATCATCCACCCACTTAATTAATAGGTACTAACTGCCTACTCTGTGAGAGGATATGACAGAGTCCTACAGAAATCTCTGTCCTGGACCTCTTGGATTGTCCCTAATATTTTTCCTGGTCTGCTGCAGTTCTCATCTGTCAACATTAAGTCCTGGCAAGTAGCCAGAAGAAATTTTTATCACTGCCTCCACTAAGGAAGTCCACTGCAAAATACGTGACCAAGAATGTGCTGAGAATACTGTCTCCCAATGTCTCCAAAGCCTCCAATCATATGTGCCAGAATACTGGATTCCATATGGAGGCAGGAAAAATGGCCTTCTCCAACTCTGTGCCACTCGTTGACATCTGGGCCCCAAAGCAAGTCCTGTTTGTGAAAAAAATTTTCAGTAGTTCTAGGGGCTCACAACCCACCCAATGGCCTCAGTGTCACATTATCATCTCCATCATTCTCATCACCCCTCTCCCCTGCCCTAACCTATTAAACAAACAAAAGCACCCAGCCATGTCAATGAGAGAAAATGCATAGTGGGTTCTGCTGATTGTGTTTATACTATGAGTGTCTGGATGTCAGCTGAAATGGCCTGTGACATTGTGTAGCATACTTCAGAAGTTTGGCCAGCAATCTTGCACATAAACGTGACCACTTGAAGATTTTGCCCAGAGCTATGGCAATAAAGCACATAGCAGCAGTTCAGTGAACTTTCTCCATTCTTCAGCCTGCCCAAAGCACTGGTGGATGTGGCCAGATATTGTTGTCCATGGCTTTAATTATTTAGAAGTAGATATGAATAATAGGGAGATTGAGGTTGTCTAGAGCTTGGTGTGGTGCTAGGTCAAAATAGCAACTAATTCCTGTGTAAATTGAAAACAGCTTTGTATGGGTTACTTCTAGAAGATCCCAGGCAAAGTAGAAAATGTAGTCAGGAAAAGGATTCAGCCCTAGGATATTGAGAAATCAAGTCGTCACAGAGAATATGTGACAACTTCCACGTGCCAACAAAACATAACAGATACCAGGCCAATCAAAAACGGTTACTGAGGGACTTGCTCTTGGAAGACTGAGGATAAATTAAAATACATCCAACCAACATCAAGTCTGACTTGCCACATAGGTGAGGCAGACAGCTAAAAAACAGCCTCTGAGAATTGGGTCTTCCAGAATTTAAAATGGTCTCATTCAAAAGTTCCTATTCTACAATAAAGAAGAGTTCAACATAGAACTGTATTTCTAGTACATGACTTGAATGTGGATCAGGTAGCTGAAATTTTGAAATTTCTAGTATTTTGTTCAGTTTTGTTCTTCCCGTCATTTAAATGACCTCAAGGGAAATACAATCACTAAAGATTTCTAATGCCTAATAATAGATCAATTCTCAGCCCAGGGCTTGAACAAATTAGTCATTAATTATTGTTTTTATTTTTTAAACATTTGTTTAAAAGGTAATGCATATTATTTGTTTTAAATAATTTTTTTTAATACAGAAGTAAATACATAAGATCAAAGGGTTTCTTCCAGCCAGGCATGGTGGCTAACGCCTGTAACTCTAGCACTTTGGGAGGCCGAGGTAGGTGGATCACTTGAGGTCAGGAGTTTGAGGCCAGCCTGGCCAATTTGGTGAGACCCCATCTCTACTAAAAATACAAAAATTAGCTGGGCATGGTGGGAGGCACCTGTAATCCCAGTTGCTAGGGAGGCTGAGGTAAGAGAATCACTTGAACCCAGGAGGTGGAGGTTGCAGTGAGCCAAGATAGTGCCATTGCACTGCAGCCTGGGCGACAGAACGAGACTCCATCCTAACAACAACAACAAAAAATCTCTTCCATTCCTACTCCGCAATCCCTACTCCCCACAGGTAACAACCATTACATTTGCAATATATCCTTCTTGTCTTATATCCTTATGCATATACATTTTCTTTCTAGAATGTAGGCTCATGTTACATGAAATTTAGCTTTTATCACTAAATAAATTGGATAGATATCTTTGCATGTCAGTGAATAAAACGCTGTATTCTTTTTTTAAAAAAAGTCTTATATCCCACTATACTGATGTCACATTATTTATTTATCCAATCCCCTTTTGATGGGCATTTGGATTATTTTCTATTTTTGATTATTAGAGATAGTGCTGCAACTAACATCCTGATACATTCATATTCATGCATTATGCAAGCATTCTGGGAGATAAACCCCTGGGAATTGAATTCTTGGCCAGATGGTATATGCATTTAGAATTTTGATAAACATTCCCAAAATTACCTCCAAAATGTTGGCACCAATTTACACTCCCACCAACGATGACTAAGAGTGCCTGTTTCCCGACATGCTCCCCACACTTGGTATCAAGACACCGACCAGTTAAATAAAGGAATGTGTCTCTCACTTCAGAAAGACACGGTGATAAAGACCTTGCCTCATTCTCTTATTTTCTTTTATTTTCTCTTTACTTTTTGTAAGTGCCACTTCATCCTAAGGGAAGAAAAAAGAAATACTTGTTTGGCTTTCAGGATGTTCTTCAAAGGTACAGGAATTCTCCAAGTTATGAACACCAATCTTATAAGCAGCTACACCTTACAAATAAACTGCTCATTTATATGTAAAAATTAACTATCCTGAAGGTGGGAAGGAGGTCCCTTTTAGATGCTGGAGATGGAAAAATATACTCCTCATGTCTCCCTTTGACTGTTCATTGATTCATGCATTCATGTATGTACAAATCCATGCATTAGTTCATGCTTGCTTCTTTGTATTCACTTGTCTAATTCAGGTAAGTTCTGGGTACCATGCTAATCATTACGGATGTGGAAGTGAAATACAGTCTCTGCCTTCAAGAAGACCACAGTCTAACTTAGTGGAAAAGACAGAACAGGAAATCAACTGTTACAGAGTGAGAAAGTGTGCTTTCAAGTTCGTGCAGAGCCCCTCAGGAGCAATGGGGTGGGATGAGCGCACATGTGAGGGTAGGCTGCAGGACAATGCCGGAAATCTGGTTCTGGGAGGGACCAGGCAATTATCATAGTAATCCAGCCTGGGAAAAGGAAAGTAAAAGGCCTCAGGACTGGGAACCCTGAAGGGTACTCTTTGGCTAGAAGTTATATGCAGCAGAAAGTTCCATTTTGTAAGTATTGTTTTGTTTTACTCTTAGTTTTTTTGTTTGTTTGTTTTGAGATGGAGTCTCACTTTGTTGCTCAGGCTGGAGTGTAGTGACACCATCTTGGCTCACTGCAACCTTTGCCCCCCAGGTTCAAGCAATTCTTCTGCCTCAGTCTCCTGAGCAGCTGGGATTACAGGTGCACGCCACCACGCCCTGCTAATTTTGTATCATTAGTAGAGACAGGGTTTCACCATATTGTCCAGGCTGGTCTCGAAAATCCTGACCTCAGGTGATCCACCAGCCTCGGCCTCCCAACTTAGTTTTTTAATGAAAATTCCTAAGCGAAAAAAACCTCAACTTTGTCTTTGGATAGGATTCTTATCCCATCTATTAAAACTGGCAGAGATTCAGTGCCTCTGTATCTATGGGTTGGCAGCTGAACTGTTTTACCTTGTTGACGTAGAGGAGCCACATGGAGGCAATCATGGAAGCTATAAGAAGGGTGAGAAAAGAGTCAGCTCTAGAATTAACTGTCATCTCATTTCTTGGTATTTATCCTAAGTAGGAAATTTAACCTGAATCAGAGCTGTAGACAAATATTTGTCCACAAAGATGTTTACTGACAATGTACAAGGGTCATACTTGGAAGCAATCTAAATGTCTGCCCAAAGGAGATACATTGTGGTAAGTTCATGAAATGGAATAATATGCAGCCATTAAAATCATGTTTTCAAAAACTGGTAAGATAGGAAAATTTTTGTAGTGAAATAGTAAGTCAAAAAAGGATGATAGAGTATGAACCTACCTTCATATTGATGATGAATTTTATATATTTGTATCTCTGTATACACACACATATATACATACAGTTGCATTTACATACAAATACTCACAAATATCTATGTATATCTTCTGTCAGGGTATGGTAAATATGCTACATTAAAAACCTGATAATCTCTGCTGCTTACAACAAGAAAGCTTATTTCTCCTTTATACTGCCTATCCATCTTGAGTCATGAGGGTTGCTGTAATCTTCACAGATACTCTGGGATACATAAAGATGACAAACACTCCATCTATAGACAAGCTTCCGTGATTGCAGAAACAGAAAAGCATGGAGGCCCACGAGCAGGCTCTTAAAGCTTTGGCCCAGAAGTGACAGTCATCAATCCTCTCATGATTCATTGTCCAAAGGAAGCAACATGGCCTCATCTGTGTTCAACAGGACAGGGAAGGGGACCAAGTATTTGTGAGCAATATTACAGTCTACTACATCTATATATCTAAATATTAAGGGGAGGGAGGAAGGGATGAGAAAGAAATTCACTGAAAGAAGTAATTATCACAGGGTGGTGAGCATACAAATAATTTAATTTTTTTCATATACTTCTCAATATTTCTGATTTTTATAAACAAACATGCATTACTTTTACTACTCGTTGCTTTATTTCTCTGAGTGATATGTTAATATAGTCTGTAAATAATTGAAACACTCTAGAAGTATAATGTAAAACAAAATATCCCCTTCGTATCATATCACCCCACCATAATCCTAACCCCCCAGTTCCCACCTCCAGAAGTAATCACTACAGCCTGGTATATATGCTTCCAGATTGTCTTTGTCTATGCATTCACAAACATAAATATGAATATACATAAATTTCTCTTAGGAGAGAAAAAATCAAAAACAGCATGCAAATTAATGAATATGCATACTACTTTAATAAACTATTTTCTTATAGAGAATGTATAATTCATCCATACCAGTTCAGTGTCCTTAACAGTTCCTGCCCAACTCATGACCTCATCTGCAGGCAACCCATGCTGTCTACTCTGTGCATTTCCTTTCCTTCTGGAGTTTTCTCAGCTTTCTGCCTCTGTCTTACCTGTTCTCCATTGCTGACTTTTCACTTCAGAGTCTCACTTCATATTTTTACCACTTTGGCTCCCTGACTCTGGCTGGGGGCAAGGGCATCAATACCCATGTTTTCCTGTGGCCCTATAACTTCTAGCCAACACTGCCTGCTCACAGCCCTGGTGCCAATGTCACCATCCCAGCTGCTCACCTAGCTGGGGAAGGTGTGTGTGATGAGGGTTGTTGGTCTTATATGATAAGACTAGAAGCTATTTGGTGCCTCAGCTTACTATACTTAAGGGAAGCCTGGAATAATGACTTTCAGGGTGGGGTGTTGGAGTGCATGTGGCTTGAACAAACATATTATGATTTTTATTTGCAGAATAAGTAAGACTGTTTTTGTAAAATTAAGGCTTGCAGACAAATTATAGTAATATTGTTAACAATAGGGGAAACTGGATATGGGGTATATGGGAATTCTCTGTGACTCTTGCATTTTTTATTTGTCTAAAACTATTCTAAAATTAAAAGTTTATTATTAAAAATACCTAAAGCTTGCACAATCTTATTGACTGGTGGGATTCTCAGAAGTCACAGGGATTCCCAAACAGGGGTACAGTCTTTGGGTCTGTGTATAGAAAACCCAAATATATAACTTTGATGGCAACAATTATATAGACTAAAAATTCAGAAATAATCAGAAAAGTAAGGTAAACTGGAACATACATTGACAGAGGGAAATCCTCAATGTGAACTAGCAAAGGAATGAAATTTAGATTTAGATAATAGGTTTCTATAATTTATCATTTATATTCATTTACTTTCAAAAGTATGAAAATTGCTTATAACAAAACTTTATATTCAATGGAATAGCTAACAATATTGGGAAAAGGCAGAATAGCATTTTTCAAAGTATGTTTCATAGAACAGAAAGAGATGTTACATGAAAAATAAAGTCTATGTTCTAATAAACTTGAGAAATGCTTAAGCCAAATGAAAACAGTATTTCTTCCTTTCAGAATTTTGCTTCCAACAAACATGGTGAATAAACCAGAGAAGGAGGCGTATGCAAACCTCTCTGACTGCAGCATCCCTCTGCAATGATGAAAATGTTCTATAAGCTGTTAGCCACATTTGGCTATTGAGCATTTAAAATGTAGCTAGTGTAACTGCACAACTGATTATTAAATTTTAATGTAAATTTAAATAACTCCAGTGACTACAGTCAACGATAATTTATAGTACATTTAAAAATAACTAAAAGAGTATAATTGGAATGTTTGTAACACAAAGAAATAATAAATGCTTGAGGTGATGATACTTCATTTACCCTGATGTGATTATTACACGTTCAATTGTATGCCTGTATCAGGATATCACACGTACCCCATAAGTATATATACCTACTATGTACCCACAAAAATTAAAAATAAACAAATAAATAACCACATGTGGCTAGTTTAAATCATCCAATATGTTTGGATAGCACAGAATGAGAGCACCCCAAGGGCCAAACTTTCAAAGAATGCACTCTAGTAAGCATTTATATAGAGCAGCTGTTCTCAAACTTTTTGTTCCCAGGATTCTTTGATGCTCTTAAAAAATAATTGAGGATCCCAAAGAGCTTTTGTTTATATAGGTTATATTTATCAATATTTATGATAATAGAAATTAAAACTGAGACATTAAAAAAAAATTATTCATCAATTCATTTAAAAATACCGTCAGTGGTTTTCCTTGAAGTGACAGGCTCACTTCATTTATTTTCAAGAAAATATCTGCCAGATACACTAGTCTGAGTAACTATCCTTCATCTTATCTGTTGTGTTTCAAGTGGAAAGGTATTCCATGAAAAAGCATCTCCAGCAGTCACACGGGGCTGGAACCATTGTACTTCAGTATGCAGCACAAGAGCTTTATGTCTGCTTTCATTTCTTCAAAGACTGAGGTTTAATAAATTGATCATTTTTACTGCACCTTTTTTTCCCCTGCAAGTGTGTCATAGTGTAGAATACAATGATATCCAGTATAGTTCCAGCACACTGACATTTGTGCCAAGGTACCAGCAGTTTTACCCACTATAAAACTGGCATTGGCACCGTGAGTGAAAAAGGCAGTTCCTCTTAGAATTATTATGAAAGTAGGTTCTACCTTGTGAACCCTTTCAAAGGGTCTCTGGGACACAAGGGAGGGGCTGCAGATCACCTTTTGAGAAAAGCTAATATAGAAAGAGTGTGGGGGTTGGGGGAGGGGATAAGGACCAGGGAGCAATAAATTCCAGGAACCTGGGCCTTTAACGAGTTTGATAAGAAAACTGGTGAGAGTCCAAACTGTTTATTACACATGCTTACCTTAGAGAGACATGGGAAAGTTTAAATAGAATCTGTCTTTGGAAGACAGCAGTTGTATCAAATAAAATAGGGGTCCCAATCATATCCCCTGAAACTCGACTAATTATAGTAGTTACTCATTTAAGAACAACTTAATAGCATAAATTGATATAAATTAGCTAATATGGTTCCCGGAGCTAATTCTTTACAGATGAAATAAACTGGAAAATGAAATAAGAGAGAGAATGTCATTTTCCATAGTATTGGTCTGCAAAGTGTGGTACTTTAATTTTCTATGGCTCAGAAGCCATTTCAAAATATGATCAAATTCCTTTCCACATTCATTCTTGAGTTTCCACTTCCTGACCTCCTTCCTGTCTTATAATTCAGGAGTATTTTCTTTCCCACATTAGTGGACTTCAAATCCATCAGGCACCTCTCTTTGTCTCCATACTACACCTGGCTTCTGCTCTTCCTTTTGATGTGAACTTAGAGGCTCACATTTTCAATGATTTTCCTATTCTTCTGCCCAGCTTATCTCCTTTCGCTTTTGTCCAGCAGGCAGTATACTATAATACAACATGTAGTGGGAAGTGGGAGGCAAGGGTAATTTAATCAGCGGCTGGCTTTGCCTATCTTTGACTCCTCCCTCAGTAATGGGCAAAGTTCCCTTGCTACTTAGTTACACAGTTACTTGTTACAGCATCTATAGATTTTTTTTTTTTTTTTTTTTTTTTGAGACAGAGTCTCTTACTGTCACCCAGGCTGGAGTGTAATGGCGCGATCTTGGCTTACTGCAATCTCCACCTTCTGGGTTCAAGTGATTCTCCTGTCTCAGCCTCCTGAGTAGCTGGGACTGCAGGTGTGCACCACCATGCCCAGCTAATTTTTTGTATTTTTAGTAGAGACAAGGTTTCACCACGTTGGCCAGGCTGGTCTCCAACTCCTGGCCTCGTGATTCACCCCTCTTGGCCTCCCAAAATGTTGGGATTACGGGTATGAGGCACCGCGCTCAGCCTCATCCATATATTTTTAATTAAAAAGGCTTTACTTGGAGAGTTATCAATGATAGGAACACAATTTAACAAAAAAAGAAATCATTTGTGTTCTTATTACACTTACCTTGAAAGAATTCCAAAGTGCTCTAGAAATATTACCCAGTTCTAATTTCCATAGCCAACACCTTTGCCTTCTGTTTTCTAAATGAAAGAGGAATTTCCAGTACCTTGTTTCCAGTTGGAAAACAAAGGGTGCACAGACAGGCAAGGCAATCCCATCACTCCCTTTCTCCTCCCCAACTGCAGCTCCTGCAGAGGGTAACCCTTTCCGTTCCGTGGCTGGGATAAAGCACATTCTGATTCATAACTGGTCCCTCAGGGTGCCTGTTTTGCAGCCGACTTATGTTCTTGGATCTTGACGGATTAACAGCCTGAGTTGGTGTTTAAAAAAGGAAAATAAAAGAAAAAGTGTGCAATTATGTTAATTTTTGCATTTTTCTGTAAAAAAGAAAGTGCAATTATGTCAATTTTCTCAAAATGGGGGATGGGGAATGCTCAAGTAAGGAAAATGGTTACAGAAATATGATACCAGTGCAAACTAGTACAAACCAGTTCTAAAAAACTAACTAGACAAATAATTGTATGCAATAAACAATGTAGGACTCAATTTCATACAATGGCAACAAAAGCTGATCCTCTATTAGGAAAGAAACTCAACAGATAGAAGTGCTGTCATTAAGAATCTGAAAAACAGTTCTCATAGGTTTATGCTGTCTTCCTGATACAGTTTGGATATTTGTCCTTGCCCAAATCTCACGTTGAATTGTAATCCCCAATGCTGGAGGTGGAGCTGCAGGTGTCTGGGTCACTGGGGTGGATCCCTCATGGCTTGGCTCTCTCTCTCTCTCTTTCTCACTCGCTCTTGGTCTGGCCATGTGACATACCTGCTCTCTTTTTGCCTTCCACCATAACTGTAAGCTTCCTGGAGCCTCCCTGAGCAGATGCCAGCACCATGCTTCCTGTAAAGCCTGCAGAACCATGAGCCAAATAAACCTCTTTATAAATTACTCAGTCTCAGTTATTTCTTTATAGCAATGCAAGAACAGCCTAATACACTCGTATATCAAGTCCATAGCAACTTAAAAGATTTATTCCAAGAGGAAAAGTAACTGAAAGATCAGAATAGACCAAATGTGGAAATGGAATTGGTTGATTGACAATATTAGATTTCCTCAAGGAAGTTACTGAAATTGACTCCAGGAATGGTTCCACAAAGGGCCATTGGCAGGGACAGTGTACCAAGGAGTTTATGTCTTACTTCATAGATAACTTTCACATCATCATCATCATATTTATTTATTTATTTAACTACAAGTGTGTGACAGTGTATAATACAGTGAGTATCAGCATGGTTCCAGGATACTGACATGATTTGTGCCAGTTTTACCCACTATGATACTTGCCTTGAACACTCCAGACTGTCCTGCCCGGTGTGGGGTGGAGGACCAGAAAGGAGGATGATGCACAGCCTGACCCAGTGTTTTTAAACAGCTAAACCTGCCCCAGTAGAAGACACATTGTGAAGAATTTCCTCTTCTCAGATCTCTGAAAATATCTCATTTATTTGGGACTTGTACATGGACATCATCGTTTGGAGTCTCCTGGTCACTGATCTCACAGCTCATTCCACTCTTAATCCTTTGCCTTGTCTTTCTCTTGGCTGTCACATTAATAGCTATCATCTTAACTACTGTCACAGTTTCATCACTTTTACTGTTGCCTTTCCATCCTGAGCTTTCACCCAGGTCCCCTGTCTATATTCAACTTGTAGGCAGTCCTCTCACCTGCTGGCCTGGTTTCAAGGACCATTAGTGCTTAAACATTTAGCAAAGTGACACCACCTGGAAATGTTGGTTAATGCTGATTTTGAAACCTGGGAATTTTCTCAGAAGGAGCTGGATACAATGTACTTATACACATGTGCCACTCATATGTTCACTTATTAAATCATTCAGGCACCGTGTTAGGTACTGGAGAAATATGCATGGAGTAGAAAAGGAGGCAACAGATACATGTAACCTAAATAAAACCTAGGTACACATGGTTTAGTCTCTGTGTGGGAAGCCCAGTTTAGTTTCTAAATGCTAATTTAAAATATACTTCAATATTTATTTAGCTTCTCAAAGAATATTAAATGAGTCTCAATTCAATTTGCCATATTTACAGACTTTGATTACTAGGAGGTTCTCATGTGCTAATCTTCCCAAACTCTTTCCCACCCTGATGGCAAGACCCTTTCTCTGAGTTCTTCATTTGTTCATAGATTTGGCTGCTTTCACTAGACCCTTGCATTTTTCTTCTCCATTTTCATTTCTGTTTTTAAACCACTTTTTTATTCTTCTGCTCTGGAAAAAAATCCAGAATTACACAAACAAAACTGTCCTTTGGTATGTGGCAGTGAGGAGGTAGGGGGTGAGGAGCACTGGCACAAGAATATTTTACTCCATCACACAGACATAATCACATAATTACAACAGAAAGTGATAGACCAGCTACATTGCTAGTGGCATATACATTGCTAGTGATATGCCATCTACATGGCTAATGAGAAATTTAATCAAATGACAGAATTGTGGGCAATTTTAGTTCTGAATTTATGTTGGTTGCTTTTGCAATAAATATTTATTTAAAGACGTTGAAATCCATAAGTAAGGATTTGGAGGTAAATCAATCATTCTATTTAGTGGTATGTTAACACTGTTCAGTAGAATCATCTCTAAGCTCTACAGCTAAAGAGTAATGAAGAAAACCTGGAGGCACTCCAATAAGAACCATCAAAATATTAAGAATTTAAGAACATATCCTTTCAGGAACAATAAAAGGAACTGAAGTTAGCTTAAAGGTTTCTTCAACTGCAAAACATGAAGATTTGACTCAGTAATTTTAAGGTCCCCCTAATGGGGACTTTAAAATTTTAAAGTGGAGATAGGGGGACTTTACAATCAGTCTTGTGTTAACTTTACATTTACTACATATTTTTCAGATAACTTTCCATGATCCTATATTTGTCATGCTGCAGTTAAAGTTCATTTATTCTCTTGCTCAGAGGAGAATGGGCACATTTCCTGAAACTCTCCTGTCTGGAAGAAATTGTCCTTATTATAGAAAGACTAAGATGCAGTCAACCTTAAACCATGGTTACTCTTCAATCATGTAATATATTTTTAAAAAGTGATACACCACCTACATTGCTCGTGGCATAAACAAGATGCCTTAGACATATAGAAAATAAACAATTATTTTTGTCTTTTGTTTTTAGGTAAAAGTTTAGGAAACACTTGAGAAGAGGAAAAACTTGACCTGGGTGCCAAAAGTTGAGTTCAACAGGCATAAGAGGGAAGAAGGAATAGTGGAGGTGAAAGGACTAACACATATAACGGTAGAAATGTATGAACAAGGACTCCGATCCTTTCACAGTGTCTATAGTTCAGGGTGAATGTGTGGTGTTTACATGATGGGAAAGGAAGATGAAGAGGTACTGGTCGATACTGTCAGGCAAAAGAGCTTGGGCTTTTAAAAGATATCATTTCGGGCAGTAATTTTTAAAAAGAATTGAAGAAAAGTAAGACTGCAAACAAGGAGATTAGCTAGGATGCTATTGCAGTAATGTAAATATCAAGTGATGAGGGCCCCAAATAGGAGCAGTGGCTAAGTAAATAAGGTATTTGGTTCAAAAGACATTTAGGAGGCACAGAAAGAAAAGGATCTCATAACCAATTGGGTCAGGATAGCAAGGGAGAGGGAGGAGTCTAGGATGTCTGTCTGGCTTTCAGCTTGAAGACACAGGACAAATTGTGCTACTGAATACAATAGGGTCTATAGGTTGCTCAAAGGAGAGGGGAACTATGATTGACTGTCTATGGAACAACAAACTGATGACGATTGTTGTGTATCATGTGCTTAAAATAGTTCGGAGCTATGGAGCACATTGGCTGACATCTCTCTAATGCCACCTTGCAGTGATAAGTGACAACCTTAATTCTAAAAGTCTCCACATAGGAGGACTTTACAATCAACCTTGTGTTAACTCTACATTTACTACATATTTCTCAGATAACTTTTTAAGATCCTAAATTTGTTGTGCTGCAGTTAAAAGCCGTTTACTCTTTTGCTCAGAGGAGAATGGGCACATTTCCTTAACCTCTTCTGCCTGGAAGAAATCTTCTTATGGTGGAAGGACTAAGATGCAGTCAACCGTCGACCATGGTTATTCCTCAGCATCTTCATATGCCAAGTTCACTGTTTCAGATGCTGTAGGTGGTTGGCAGTTTCTCTGTTGACTAACGGATCTAGTCTCAGGACAAAAAAAATGTTGGAGCTGGAAGGATATGAGACATTACTGAGTCAAATCTCCATGTTTCACAGTTGAAGGAAGCTTTAAGCTGTAAGTTCAGTTCCTTTTATTCTTCCTAAAAGGATGTATTCTTAAATTCTTTCTTATTGGAACATCTCCAAGTTTTCTTCATTACTCTTTAGCTATGGAGCTTAGAGCTGGTTGTACTGAGCGGTATTAACACAGGATTAAGTAGAATGATTGACTTACCTCCCAATTCTTATTTATGAATTCCAGTCTCTTAAAAAAATCTTTATTTGCAAAAACAACCAACATAAATTCAGAACAAAAATCACCTACGATTCTGTCACTTGATTAAATCAACACTTCTTTTTGCGACATGGTCTCACTTTGTTTCCAAGGCTGGAGTGCAGTGGTGTGATCAGTACTCACTGCAACCTCAACCTCCTGGTCTCAAGTGGTCCTCTCACCTCAGCCTCCTAGGTAGCTGGGACTACGAGCATATGCTACTATGCCTGGCTAATTTTTTATATTCTTTGTAGAGATGGGGTTTTTCCATGTTGCTCACACTGGTCTCAAATGTCTGGGCTCAAGTGATCCTCCTGCCTTGGCCTCCCACAGTGCTAGGATTACAGGCATGAGCCACCATGCCCAGCCAATATTTTTTCTGTATTATAATCTGCCCTTGTCGATAGGAATCTTGTTTGCTTATTTTTTGCATATAAACCAATTTTAATTCTACATTTTATATTTTCACTTAACATTGTCATGTACATCTTCCCTTTAACTACTATTCCCTTTAACATCTTCCCTTTAACATCTTCCCTTAACTTTACCATTCCTTATGCTTTCCACCTATAACATTATAGAGTAAGTTCTGACACAACTTTGCTTGTGATCTTATAAAATGACACCTATAAACAATATGTGAATTTTTCATTAATATCATTTGAGATTATAACCATAAACATTTAACTGCAACTTGCTTTTTCAAACCATACTTGATATTTCTTAACTACATTTATTATTTTATTATTATTATTATTTGTTTGAGACAGAGTCTCACTGTTGCCCAGGCTGGAGTGCAGTGTCGTGATCTCGGCTCACTGCCTGCAAACTTTGCCTCCTGGGTTCAAGTGATTCTTGTGCCTTAGCCTCCTGAGTAGCTGGGATTACAGGTGTGTGCCACCATGCTCCACATTAATTATTTTTAAGAGCTGCAGATTTTTTCATAGTAAGAATATACTACAAATACATTCACATTTTCTTTCATTTTTTTCTACTACCAAAATATGCAAAAAACATTTTGGCTTGCATGTCTCTACTTTTCTAAAGGAGTAATATTTAACTTACTTGTACATACCAGAAGAGGTATGTACAAGTTAAATATTACTCCTTTAGGTAATATTTAACTATGTACAAGTTAAACATTACTCCTTTAGAATAAAATAACACTCTTAGGTCTGGGCCCCCTGCTAGAAGACAATTGCCCTGGCCCTTCTCCAGTTGGGCCTCTCCCCACAGGGCAAGGAGTCTGTGAACCAAAGGCGGTGCATCCAGTTGTAGCCTGTTACTCCCGTTTTGACAAGTTTTATACCCAAGATGATGAAATTGCCTACTCAGAGGTCCTGAGCCCACTTACAGGCTTGTATGGGTTTCTATCCTGGCTCTGTCATCTTGAGGGAAGACTGTGCCACCATTGCAAACACCTCTAGGCCTCAGGAGTAGCCAAGGCATGTTTGAGGCTACAGACAGAGCTTGGTCATGCAGGCTGAGGGGTTCATATGACTACATGCAAGACTCCTTTCAGTGAGGGAGGAGGATATGAGTAGGAAGAAAATAACGGTGAGTCATGAGTCACAGGTTAAAGATGAGAGGCTACCTTTCCGGTGCCACCATGGTTGGAGAAGGGCAATAATTTTATGTTATTTTTTGAGACAGTATCTTGCTTTGTTGCCCAGGTTAGAGTTCAGTAGTGCAATCTCAGCTCACTGCAAGCTCCGCCTCCCAGGTTCAAGTGATTCTTATGCCTCAGTCACCTGAGTAGCTGGGACTACAGGCATGTGCCACCATGCCCCATTAATTCTTGTATTTTTTGTAGAGACAGGGTTTTGTCATGTCAGCCAGCCTGGTCTCAAACTCCTGCCTCATGTGACCCACCCTCCTTGGCCTCCCAAAGTTCTGGGATTATAGGTATGAGCCACCATGACTGGCCAGGGCAATAATTTTAAATTTGAATAGTTCTTGCAGGTTGTCACGAAGGAATGTTTGTCAAAGTATGGTGATAGAACATATTTGATTTAACAGATTTTTAGCTTGAATTTACCACAAAGTTTTAAGTATTTAAACATCTGGTATGCAAGTCTCTACTCATAGCCTGCCTGGGGCTTGAGAATGTTATGGGCAGGCCTACTAGTCGGTGTCTCTTTTGATTAGCATTTGTTCTGATTGGTTGGTATCTGTGTCATACTAGTTGTTAAATATTTTAAATATCACTTTGCTTAGCTTTCTTTCTGCAGCATAGATTCCCTAAAGTATGAGTGTTTGTTGAAAGAGTATGTATACTTCTAATGTTAATGGATATTGACATCTTATTTTATCATTCACATTTAGCATCTCTAAAATTAGGATGCATCTTATAATCAAAGAGCAGAAAGCATTGTGTCATAGTTTAATTGGCAGTGTTTTTCTTCCTTAGATAAAATAAGGGTGCATCCTTCAATTGTTATCTTAGATTTGATGAAATAAGGTATTATCCCCATTGCAGCAATTCCTATACCCACTACCACTGTAGCAGACTCCCTGTTTTTCAGCCAGCACCATTTATAATCACTGTTTTCAAAATTTTGGGTGACAAATGGTATGCCATTTGCTTTAATTTTGATTTCCCTAATATTGATGTTGAGATTATAAGATATACTTCTTAAATATTTAGATTTCTTTTTCCATAAATTATTTATATCCTTTTCCTATTTTAAAAATTGTGTTTTCTGTATTTTTTCCTATCACTTCATAAAATCTCTTAATATATTATAGATACTAAACTTTTATCTATCATTTTTATTAAAAATATTTCCCTTTCTATTGTTTGACTTTATGATGATATTACCATCCAAAATTTTACATTTCTATATAATCAAATATATCAATCTTTTAGTTTATCACTTCTGCTTACAGTATCTCCCCACCCAAAGGATACACATGAACTGGAGATTTTTAAAAAATCTTTGAACAACATCAAAGGATATTCCATGAAAATAAGTCTCCTTTTCATCCCTAACCCTGGTTTTCCCAGTTCTTCTTACCAGAAGAACAACTGTTAACAGTTTCTTTTTTGCCTATAAGAAATATTCTCTCTCTATATGTATACCCATCTCATGCTTGTCTATATTCACAAATGGCAGCAAATCATACTCACTGTCTGTTATTATTTATTTACTTAATAATTTATCTTTATATATAGACGTATCTCATTCCTTTTAAAACTTCCATAATTTCCTATTCCATTTGATTGCCATAATTTATTAAATTAGTCTCCACTGAGTTTCATGAAGTTAAACACATATCTCTACACCGAGACCCAATATGGCATTAGACTTTTATATTATTTGTAAAGCCCTTTCTTAAGTTGACATTAAAATAAGCCTTGATAAATTTAAAAGTACTGAAATCATGCAAAGTTCTCTGGCCACATGGAATGAAGTAGAAATCAGTAAGAGATGGAAGTTTGGGAAATTCACAAATATGTGGAAATAAAACAACATACTCTCATATTCCTTTTTTTTTTTTTTTTTGACAGCCTCTTGCTCTGTCATTAGAGTGCAGTTGCATGATCATGGCTCACTGCAGCCTCCATCTCTGAGGCTCAAGCAATTCTCCCAGCTCAGCCTCCTGAGTAGCTGGGACTACAGGAGTGCACCACCATGCCTGACTAATTTCTGTGTTTTTTGTAGAGATGAGATTTTGCCGTGTTGCCTAGGTTGGTCTTGAACACCTGAGCTCAAGTGATCTGCCTGCCTCAGCCTCCCAAAGTGCTGGGATTACAGGCATAAGCCACTGAGCCTGGCCAAAACAACATATTCTTAAATGACCAGTGAGTCAAGGAAGAAATTACAAAGGAAATTGGAAAATATTTTGAGAATAATGAAAACAAAAATGCAATATAACAAAACATCTGGGAGGAAAATTTATATCTATGAACACCTACATTAAAAAATAATATTTTATTAATTTCAATAACCTAACGACCTCAAGAAAATAAAAAAAAGAAGACAGGTGTGGTGGGTCATGCCTGTAATCCCAGCACTTTGGGAGGCCGAGGCAGGCAGATCACCTGAAGTCAGGAGTTCAAGACCAGCCTGGCCAACATGGTGAAACCCTGTCTCTACTAACAATACAAAAACTAGCTGGGCATAGTGGCACATACCTGTAATCCCAGGACTCAGGAGGCTGAGGCAGGAGAATCTCTTAAACTTGAGAGGCAGAAGTTGCAGTGAACTGAGGTCACACCACTGCACTCCAACCTGGGTGACAGAGTAAGACTCTATCTCAAAAATAGAAAAAGAAAAAGAAGAGTAAACTAAACCCAAAGTAAGCAGAAGAAATAATCAATTACAAAGATAAATGAAATACAGAACAGAAAAACAATAGAGAAATTTAACTTTTTAAATTTTTAAACAAGTTGATTGTTTAATTTTTTAAACAAATTGTTTAAAAGATCAGCAAAATTGACAAACTTCTGGCTTGACTAAAGAAGAAAAGGAAAAAAGACTCAAATTAATTAAATCAGAAATGAAAGAGGGGACATTACTACTAACCTTACAGCGACATAAAGGATAAGAGAACACTACGAAAAATTCTATACTGCAACAAATTAGATAATCTATGTGAATAGACAAATTCTTAGAAAGACAAATTGCTGAAATTGACTCAAGAAGAAATAGATAATGATCTCTAACAAGTAAAGAAATTCAGTTAGCAATAAAAACAAAGAAAACTTCCCACAAAGAAAAATCCCCAAACCAGATGACTTTGCTGGTAAATTCTACCAACTTTCAAAACAGAATTAGAACAATAACAATCTTTTTCAAAATGGAAGGGGAAGGAACATTTCTGACTATGAGGCCAATGTCACAATCATACCAAAACAAGAAAAACACATCAAAAGGGGCTGGGTGTGGTGGCTCATGCCTGTAATCCCAGCACTTTGGGAGGCCGAGGTGAGTGGATCACATGAGGCCAGGAGTTCCAGACCAGCCTATCCAGCACAGTGAAGCCCTGTCTTTACAAAAAGAAAAAAGAAAAAAATACAAAAATTAGCCAGATGCGGTGGCACACACCTGTCATCCCAGTTACCTGAGAGGCTGAGACATGATTGCTTGAACCTGGGAGGTGGAGGATACAGGGAGCTAAGATTGTCCTACTGCACTCCAGCCTGGGTGACACAGCTAGTCTCTGTCTCAAAAACAAACAAACAAAAAAACAACAAAACAAAAAACCACACACACACAAAGGAAAAATACATTAAAATAAACTACAAATTGATATCCCTTATGAATATGGTTACAAAAGTCCTCAACAAAACATTAGCATATAGAATCCAATAACATATAAAAATGATTATACACTAAAACCAAGTGGAATCTATCCTATATACACAAGTTGGTTGAACATATAAAAATTAATCAATATAATACATAATATTAAAATAAGAGACAAAGGACAAAAACCACATGATCAATTATCTCAAAAGAAGCAGAAAAGCATTTGGCAAAATCCAAACCCTTTTCTTAATAAAAACACTCAAGAAACTAGGAAGAGAAAGGATTTCCTCAAACTGATCAAAGACATCTGTGAAAAACCCACAGTAAACATTATATTTAATAGAGACTGGATTCTTTCCCCCTAAGATCACGTACAGGGTAAGAATATCACCCTCACCACATCTATTCAACATTATACTGGAGGTTCTAGCCAGGGAAATTAGGCAAGACAAAGTAATACAAGCTATGAAAGTAATAATCCTATCGAGATTTGAAAAGAAGTAAAACTATCCCTATTTGCAGATGACATAATCTTATATGTAGAAAACTTTAAGGAATCCAGCTGAGTGCAGCAGTCATGCCTGTAATCCCAGCACTTTGGGAGGCCAAGACAGGTGGATTGCTTGAGCCCAGAAGTTCAAGACCAGCCTGGGCAACACAGCAAAACCCCATCTTCACACACACACAAAATACAAAAATTAGCCAGGCATGGTGGTACATGCCTGTAGTCCCAGCTACTTGGGTGGCTGAAGCCAGAAGGATCAACTGAGCCCAGGAAGTTGAGGCCGAAGTGAGCCATGATCATGCCACTGCACTCCTGCCTGGGCAGCAGAGTGAGAAAAGAAAAGAGAGAGAAAAAAGAGAGGGAGAAGGAAGGAAGGAAGGAAGGAAGGAAGGAGGGAAGGAAAGGAGGGAGGAAGGAAGGGAGGAAAGAAGGAAGGAAAGAAGGAAGGAAGGAGGAAGGAAGGAAGGAAGGAAGGAAGGAAGGAAGGAAGGAAGGAAGGAAGGAGAGACTCTAAGGAATCCACTGAAAAACTATTAGCACTAACAAGCTCAGCAAGGTTGCAGGATACAAGATCAATTTTTAAAAATCAATTGTACTTCCATATATAGCAATGAACAATCTGGATTTTAAATTAAGAAAACAATTCCCTTAACAACAGTATCAAACAGAATAAAATACTTAGGAATAAACTTAACAAAGTAAGTGCAAAACCTGTATACTGAAAACTACAAAGCACTGTTTAAAGAAAGTCCTAAAATAAATGGAGAGATATCCCATGTTCATGGACCAGAAAACCTAATATTGTTAAAATGGCAGTACTTCCCAAATTGATCTACAGATTCTAAATGTGAGAGCTAAACCTATACAACTCTTAAAACAAAACATAGGAATAAATCTTCATGACTTTGAAGTAGACAGTGGTTTTCTAGATATCACTCCAAAAGTATGAACTTCTGAGCCTCAAAGGATACTGTCAAGAAAGGGAAAAAACCCACAGAATGGGAGAAAATATTTGCAAATCCTACATCTGATAAGGGACTTGTATCCAGAATATATAAATAACTCTTACAATTCACCAATAAAAAACAACCTGATTTAAAAATGGGAAAGTGTTTTAATATACATTTCTCCAAAGAAAATATACAAATGTCCAATAAGCACATAGAAAGGTACTTGACATCATTAGTCAGCAGAGAAATGCAAGTGAAAACCACAATGAGATATCACTTCACATTTACTAGGATGGGATAATAAAAATAAATGGGGAATAAGAACTATTGGCAAGGATGTAGAGAAATTGGAACTCTTATACATTGCTGATGGGAATGTTTGGCAGCCTCTGTGAAACAGTTTGGCAGGTCTTCAAAATGATAAACATACAGTTACCATTTCTACTTCTAGATATATACACAATTCCACTCTTAGGTATATACACAAGAAATCGAAACATATGTCTATACAAAAATCTGTACACAAATGTTTACAGCAGCGTTATTCGTGATAGCTTAAAAGTAAAAAAAAACAGCCCAAATGTCCACCAGCTGATGAATGAATAAACAAAATGTGGTATGTCCATATAATTAAATATTACTTGACTATAAAAGGAAAGTAAGCACCACTGTATGCTGATACAGTTTGGATGTTTGTTCCCTCCAAATCTTATGTTGTAATAGTAATATAAACCCCAATGTTACAGGGGGGCCTGGTGGGAGGTGTTTGGGTCATGGGAGCAGATCCCTCATAAACAGCTTAGTGCTATCCTTGCAATAATGAGTGTGTTCTTGCTTTGAGTTCACAGGAGATCTGGTTAAGAGTGTGGCACCTTCCCCCTCACTCTCCCTTTCCCCCTTTACATTCCACCATGATTGGAAGCTTCCTGAGGCCCTTACCAGAAAAAGTTGCTAGCACCATGCTTCCTGTACAGTCAGCAGAACCATGAGCCCAAAGAAACCACTTTTCTATATAAATTACCCAATCTCAGGTATTTCTTTATATCAATGCAAGAAGAGACTCACATATAGACGAAGATGTGTATGAACCCTGAAAACATTCTTCAAAGAAGCCAGTCATGAAGGGCCACATAGTGTATCATTTCATTTATATGACATGTCTAGAATTGACAAATTCATAGAAACAGAAAGTAATTAGTGGTTGCCAGGGGATGGGGAGAGAGAGAGAATAGAGAATGACTGTTAATGAAGACAGTTTTTCTTTTTGAGGTGATGAATGTTTTCTGAAATTAGTAGTGATGGTTACATAACTTTTTAAAATCACTAAAAAACATCGACTTGTATCCTTTAAAAGGGTGAATTTTATGTCATGTCAATTATATCTCAATAAAACTTTTTTTTTAATGGCTGCTTGTTTTAATCCATGGGCCATAGTTTACCAGCCCTCTGTTGTAGACCAGTATTTACAGACCCTGAAGAAAGTCCATCCGATAGCTTTTTTTTTAAAGGCTACATAAAATAATAATAACATCAAGCAGTTGTTTTCTTCCCAAAATATATATAGCATAGTAGTAAAAAGTATTAATTCTGGAGCCACTTGACTAGATTTGAATCCTAGATCTGGCACCAATTAGCTGTGTGTTCTTGGGAAAATAATAATACCTACCTTCTAGAGTAGATGTAAGAATGAATAGCATCTACTTTCTAGGGTTAAGTATGTAAAGCATTCAGAACAGTGCTTGGCACATCGTAAGCACTCAGTGAGCATCAGCTGTTTTTACTATTCACCCCAATTAGAAAGCAGCCTGAGTAATTTAATAAGGTGATTTTTTTTTTTTTTGAGTCGGAGTTTTGCTCTTGTTGTCCAGGTTGGAGTGCAGTGGCATCATCTTGGCTCACTGCAACCTCCACCTTCCAGGTTTAAGCAATTCTGCCTCAGCCTCTGGAGTAGCTGGGATTACAGGCATGTGCCACCATGCCCAGCTGATTTTGTATTTTTAGTAGAGACGGGGTTTCTCCATGTTGGTCAGGCTGGTCTCAAACTCCCAACCTTAGATGATCCACCCGCCTCGGCCTCTAAAAGTGCTGGGATTACAGGGGTAAGCCACCGTGGCCAGCCAATAAGGTGATTTGTATTTGCAGTTTAAAAGTTTTTGTCACAACCAACATCTTAGCAAGAATGTCCCCTGCTCTGCACCATCCAGGACACTCTCAGATCATGAGGTTGGCAGCTAGGAAAATGATCATTAATATACACTAGAAAATATGTTCTTATCTCTAGGAACTATTGTTAGCACCCTAAAAGGCTTTTCTTTTTCAATATCTGAGTGACATTGTGGGAAATTAATTGGTTTCTCAATCTAATTTCTCGTGTTAGCTGTAACATCACAAAGCAAGCACCCAGATGGCACCAACTGAGCCCCTTATCATCATTTTTAGCAGTGATGTCAAAAGGAAATGGGCTCAGCAGCCTAATCAAAATTTACATGCTAATCGGTAGACCCTTGTGAATGAAGTTAAGCAGAAAATCAATAAATTACCAGGTAGCATTCTCCTAACAAAAATTTTTACAGGTTTTAAGTAATAATAGTAAGGAGTAAGTCTCAGGTCTGAAGAAGAATATGAAATAAAACACAGCATGAAGAAATCATTTCTGAAAAAATAAATTCAAAAGGGAATAGAAACTCAAGTTAGCTTTCTATTTATTTAGTTGAAAATTGAGATTTTTCAGGAAAAGTTAATGTTTTAAAGCAAACTTAATTTTCACTTAAATAGCAATATAGAATTCCAATAATTTTAGTCTTTTGTCCTCTGCAGAAGGCCCACTGGGAAGTATTCGATTTTTCATTGTTATCACTAAGACATTGTCTGAGCCACACTCTTCTTTTGTTCATTCTGCAGCTCTTCGCCATCTGTCATGTTTTCTGGAGAGCCTTATAAACACATTTAGGTTAAACCATATGGGCCTAAAACCTGTCATTCTGTCATAGCCAAAGTCTGGTTGGTTTTTTAATAGAAATGCACTTGACCATTTTTACTTCTTTAAAAGCTTCATCCTAATCCTGGAACCAAATTTCAGCCTGGCAGTAAATCAGCTCTTAGTATGTACCTACTTAAAGTAAAATACCCGAATAATAGATGTTTTGAAGTAGCTAAATTTTCTCATTTATTTTGCTCCAGTGCTGTAATAAATGGCTTTTCCAATTTGTCATGTTGGTCTTCTCAGTTTTTTATTTCTTCACTTCCAATGCTTTTTTTTCTTCAGTCATTCTCAACCACCCACTCCCATGGTTATAGCCTTCGCTTTGTCATCATCAAAACTGTACCACCTGTGAAATCTTTATTTTGAGCACCCCACATCCAAATCACCAACTCTGGGGCTACAATTCAACAATTCTGTCTTATCATGACTTTCAATCCATTGACTACCACTTTGTCAATATCCATCGCGTCCCTCATGTTTTGACCTTCTTCCTTACCCAGTTTAGAATCCATGATCTATATAATCACATCCATTGAAAGCACCATAGTTCCGTAACCCTCTCTCCCTTTGGACTTACCTAGGAAAGCTCTATACCAGGTTAAACTCTACTGTCTTCTTACTCTGTGCCCACACCCAAACGTGATGAAAAAATCCACCAGGATGACTGGTTTCATTTTAGATTTATGATCATAATTCTCAAGTGTACTAAATCCTCCTCAGTAATGCTTCTCTGCTACTCTAAAATGTTCTCTCCATGCTGGGCATGGTGGCTCACGCCTATAATCTCAGCAGTTTGGGAAGCCATGGCGGGTGGATTACCTGAGGTTGGGGAGTTTGAGACCAGCCTGGCCAACATGGCAAAACCCCGTCTCTACCAAAATTTTAAAAAAATTATCCAAGTGGTGGTGTGTGCCTGTAGTTCCAGCTACTCAAGAGGCTGAGGCAGGAGAATCGCTTGAACCTAGGAGAGGGAGGTTGCCATGAGCCAGTATCATGCCACTACACCCCAGCCTGGGCTATGGAGTGAGACTCCATCTCAACAACAACAACAAAAATATTCTCTCCAAAATTAGCCTCCCATCCCTTGTCAGCCTTCTTCTTGCTCTCTCCCAGGCAACCCCTTCCACTTCCAGCATCAGTATGCTACAACGTCTATCTTAAAAAGCAAATACCCTTCCTGTTCTCCACATCCTCCTCCAGTTACCACCTCATTTTTCTTCCTTTCTTCTCCCTTCCTTCTCTCTCCTCAACCTACCATCTTTACACTGTTGCCCCAACCATTCTGATGTATCTGTTCTTGCAAAGGTCATCAATAAACTCTATGTCACCAAATCCATTGGTCAGCTTCTCTGCATTTGACTTCCCAGAGGCAACTGAGACAATAGAGATAACTGACACTCCTGTGACCCTTTCTTTCCCAGGTTTCAGGGACATCTTGGTCTCTTGGTTTTCCTCCTGCCTCTGACCATTATGTCTTGTCTTCTCTGCTAGAGCCTCCTCCTCCTCTTCCTAACCTCTAAATGTTGGAGTGTCCACAGTTCTGGGCTCTTCTCTCTACCATTCATTCCTGAGGGAATCTCCTCTCATCTGTCAATACTAAAAAAAATATGCAGTAAGCTTTTTGTGCTCTGAAAGTACTGCTTCAGCATTTTTACTTCTGAAAATGATGAAATTTCTCCAGAATTAAAATACACAGTACTTCATTAAATTGTCATTTAAAAGTAGAAAATGGTATCCTAGAAACTGTGTCCACCAGTGCCTAGAGAACCCTGTGAGGCTGAAGTACTGTGTTGCCAGAGCTTGCCGTGTGACTCTGGGCCAAGTGCCCCTCTTCATGAGCAGGAGTTACCCCCACCGGGAAAGTAGATACAATCACCTCTTGCCTAAGACAAGAAATACACATGTGTATGTCCACATTTGTGGTTTGATAATAAAGGAATTAAAAATGTCTTGATCTGTGCAAATCTTCTCCCCTGGAAAAATACATAACCAGGGCACATGTGCTCAGCAGTGCCTTCTAAAGTTCTTCTCAACCTTGTAAGTTCTCATTCTGAGGGCATATGAAGTATGTTTATGCAATCCCTTGTGAAAATAGATAAGGAAATATGGCTGGCATCACAAGCAATACACTGATGAAGAAATGATTCAGAAACAAGAGGAAGGCAAATAGGCAAACAGTGGGGTAGAGGAGCATTGACATTGTAGATGACGCAGTTGTTACCTGGGTTGAGTGGCATATTTGGTCTCCCTGGCCCTTGGAACCAAAAATACTAGTAGCAACCCTGCCTACCCCCCAGCCATTGTGCCAACTACAAATGCCCACACATTTCCAATCACTCCCTAGAGTGCCTGAGAATTAATAAATGGCACAGCCATTATCTTGGTGCTTTACGTTTTACAGCAAATGTACCTTCAGGATGAAATCTGCTAAAGAGACAATTCATACAGTACTTTTACCCACAATGTTTTTATGTTAACAGCCTTTTAGCTTAATGCTTTTGTGCTTTGCAAGTTAATTTTGGAACACATTAAGTGTGGTAAGTGAGAGAGAGATATACAGGGATCTAAACCTACTAAATGGAATTAGCAACAAGGATCCTTTGACAAGCAGTTTGGAGACAAAGTGCCACATCAATGTTCAAAAATATAATTACTGCAGTGGAGGCCATTATCACCTTTCTCTGCTTATGAGAGCCCAATTAAAATTAGGGATCTCTACATTTTCCTTGAAAGGGTGAGTTCAGGAAGTCAGGCAAGCAATTTTCTTATCAATGACTGAGAAGAAGGTATATTAGTGTGCTGTTACAGCCTCAAAGGACACCGTGATAGACCAGGGTGGTGAGTAGCTTCCAAAAATGGCTCCTAGTCATTGCTATTCCTGCTGTTCACACCCTTGGGGAATCCCATGCCCTTGAGCATAGACTGGACTGAGTAACTTGCTTCTCATGAATAGAATATGAGAAAAATGATGAAGTATCACTTCTGAAATTCAGTTGCAAAAACCTGTGACCCTGTCTTACTCTTTCTCTCTCTAGCTTTTCTCAGCATGCTCACCCTCAAGGCAAGCTGCCATGTTGTTGGCTTCCCTCTGGAAAGGCCCATCTGGCAAGAAACAGTGGGCAGCCAACAGCCATCAAGGAACGGAGGCCTTCAGTCTAACAACCCACGAGGAGAATCCCGCCAACAACCACATGAGTAAGCTTAGAAATGGATTGTTCCCGGGCCAACACCACGATCACAGCCTGTGAGAGACCGTAGAGCAGAAGACCCAGCTAAACCAGGGCGGACTCACAGAAACTGTGAGTTAGGAAACCGTTGTTTTAAGGCACTAAGTTTTGGGGTAATTTGTTACACAGCAATAGATAACTAATATACCCAGTCTGCTCTAAACAACAGGAAGCACTCACTTGTGGTGTGATTCTGGCTTTACAATCTTTAAGACTGAGAAGCACCCAGATTTGTGTATTTGAATAAGGAGGGAGTCAGGGCTGAGCACAAAACCTCCCTGAACATTTCTGGCAGAAAAAAACAAGACATTATATGGCAAGATGGCATCGAAGAGAGACCATCTAGAGGCAGATGTTGTATCATCAGATCACTATCTTCAAAAATTCAAGTTGTATAACTTCTCTAGGATTCAGTTTCTTCCTGAAAGAGCTGGTGATATGATTGGGCTAGACTGTTAGAACTAACATTCTATAATACTTGATTTGAGGAACTCAGGAAGGCACCACCCCCAAATCTCTTAGCCAATAGCTGGAAACTCCATCATTAGGAATTTGTTCCTCAGTGCTTCCAGGGTCTGTCCCTGAAGTTACTACTCAAGATGAAAAATTTTGGATGGTGAGATAGATAGGGAAGGAAATTCTATGGATACCTTTAAGGATAGTGCAGAAAGGGAGGTTTTTGTGTTGCTATGAAGTCCCTGAAGGGTAGTGGTGACAGTACCAAAGATAGGCATGGTTTATTTCACAATTTTGAGGACCTAATAAGCTTCTTCCTTTTTCACATATGTGAACTATATAACTGATCACATCTCTCTTCTTACCCTGGCTGCAAGGAAGCTGAGAGCAAACTCAAGTTCAGTCATAGACACTGTTTTAAATTTTATGGTTCCTGTATCTGTTTGTATTCTTTTTCTCTGTTCTCATTTTTCTTCTAGTTTGTTTATCACATCTTTTGTCATAAGCCAGCTCAAATCCTTTATGGACTAGACTGGGCAACATAATGAGACCCCATCTTTATAAAAAACAACAACAACAAAATTAGCCAACATGGTGGTGCACACCTGTAGTTCCAGCTACTTGGGAGGCTGAGGTAGGAGGATTACTTCAGCCCAGGAGGCTGAGGCTGCAGTCAGCCAAGATCTTACCACTGCCCTTCAGCCTGGGCAACAGAGCAGAAAACTAAACAAAACAAAACCCTTTATGGAAAAAAGTTGGAAGCATAAGCAAATATAATAAACACAAGCATATATGTTTGAATTTTTTGTCTAATTATGATAATACAAACATAAATCATGAATCTGGAGATACACTTTTATCTTGATTATTTTCTAAGTTTAAAGTTAATTTGGTTTGGAGGCCAAAGATTTAAATTAGCATAATTTAGAAAAAGCATACATTGGAAAAATTAAAGAAAACATAAATTGCAACAATATTTGTACCGTTTTTATTTGTAAAAATAACCATCTGAATGCATTTCCATAGTATATTACAGTTAAGTACTTCATTACATTATTAGAGCATTCAGTAGTTGTAAAAGTATTAAACTGTGCTTGAGAAGATTCAGATTGGTTCAAAGTCATTCACTGAACGAGAGGTCATTTTCCCCATTTTTACAGTCATGACATTTACCAGAGTCATTCAACTCCAATTTACATAAGAAAACATTATAGACAAAATCCCACTGAAGTCATCAAACAGTATTTTATGCTGTTACAAATATGTTATGCAAAATACAACACTGGCACCAGATTTGTATCATCGTGCTTTGCAAAGATATATTGCACATGCTAAAGCATAAAATATGTAGACAAAACTACCAAATAAAAGATATTTGCTTTGAATTTTTAGATCACTGCATGAGAAACGCATAGAATTACATTTTATACAAACACTCAGATTGTCACTATCTTAAAATGCTTTTCCCCTGTAATACTGACCTATGGTTTGCAGTTTTGTAAGAAGAAAGCATTTTAGCACTGCAAAATCAAACAATTCCTATAGAAAACTTTAGCATTTTCATATTCATTTCAATGCAAGTAAAAGGGGAAACAGGAAAAAAAAAACACTTTATACATTCAAAGAAAGGTTGAAATGAAAACTCACTGGTATCATATTGCTCTGATAACACTCAAATGAAAAAATACAAAACATTCCACAGAACATTTTCAGAATATACAAATATAAAAAGGCACTCTAACTTCATATTACAAGACAAAAAAGGGATGAGTTCTTCAACCAACACAACATTTAAGCACAGCAAGTCGCTCAACAGTACAAAGAATAACTAGTGCAGCAAATCCATTTGATGTTCTTGTTCTAATTTAATAATAAAATGATAAATCAAGCAGTGTTTACTGCCTAAAGTACCAAAACATAGTATGGTGCCCTTTTAGTAGTGATAAATAGAAATCCCCTGAGCTATTTACCATAGAATCATAGCAGATTTTAGGCAATTTGGAGATAGTAATGCATTTACCAAAGACAGGCAGACACTGGCAAATAATAAGTGCAATGAAACATGATCCCTGTGGCTGTGGTTAAAATACAGTCTAAAAATAACACACTTAAGTAAAAGCACCGAGCAACTAAGACTCAGGTAAAAACACATCTTGTTTTTTCTTAGAAAGCTGTGGTGCAAACAGAATTTTATTTCTAAGAGATGTCATTAAAACACAGAAATGACAGTTTTTAAAGTCACTTCTTAAAAAACAATTTAGTCTTGGGGGAAGGGAGAAAGAAAGCGAGAAAGAGAGATATCAATTGATGTAATGAACAGTTCTTTGTGAGTATGATTACATTTTGTTCCTTTATCCTCCTTCTATGAGTAAGAGAGTGGGCAAAAGTTAAAACACAGCTCCATGGAGATAACGTCTCATGGTGAGTCACTGCTTTGCTGAAATGATCCTTGTATTCTCTGCTACTTGACAGGAAAAATGTTAACGCTGCTTTGCCGTTAAAGCAGGCATTTCATTTCCTGCTTGAAATGCCAACTGAGCAAGATTTCCATTCACTTCTAGAAAAAGACACTGCAGTATACTGTGCTTTTTCAACACTGGATCGCTCTTAATTTTCAGTGTTTTGGTAAAGATAAGGTCATTATTGCTCATTAGCAATTTATCTGCTTTTTAAAAATTCATCTTCTCTAAACAAACAAAAAGGATAGAAGGAGGAGAGCACAACATCAAGAATTCAAAAAATAATGGTGGTGGTGTGGGAAATTTTCAGCAAAATTAATACCAGTTCAATAAGTTCTTTGAACAAGTTCTTATTTGTGAAGAACCCGACAGGAGTTTTAATTAAATCCCGGATATTAAGTAAGATTAAAGTTTTACAGCTAGATGAAAAATATAATACAGTTATCTTTCTTTGATCCAGATATGATAGAACACTATTTTTGAAATATCTCACATATACTATAAAATAGAAATTTCCAGGGTGGAAATGGAACTCATTATAAAATGTCAGAGAGTCCTGCTCTAATTCAACACATTTCTTTCCTGTCTCTTCCTCAAGTAGAAAACTGTACTTGAGCTGGTGATTTTTATTTCTCCTCTTGGCACATGTGCCCACACACTGCCATTGTTTCCCATTGGGTTACTGAGACTATGCGAGCTTTTCAGTGTACTTAGGGTAATTTCTGGATATTTCTTCGGGCTGCCTTTGTGTCTATGATCCACTACACATTTGAGTTTTTACCGCACAGAAGAGCATCCAGACTGCAATGTCTTCTAAACTCAACTGGCTACATACTGTGGGAGCCCTCTCTAACCAATGCGGAAGAACCTGAGGGTCAGCTAGAAACCTTAGGAGTGGAAATGCTGGGTTGGCCTTAGGGCTTTTGGCTAGCCCAAGGTCAAATGTGTTTTTCCACTTTTGTTATTCTAAATAAGATACATAGCAATTAAAATAGAGAACAAATAATGGATGTTTCCTTGCCATTTGTTTCATTTCAAATAAATATAAACACATTTACATCAAAAGTATATGGACATTTTCTCTAGTTTGGCAAAAAACAAAACAAAACAAAAACACACGGTCAACACATCATCAGTTACAAATGTTAAGCTCTCAACTAGAAATCTGTGTCATAAGAAATATAAAATACAACAAAGACTGGTACACAAAAAGATTACATTTTAACCCCATAGAAAAGCTACTTCAGTTCTCACTTGCATTTTGAAGGAAAAAAATGTAAATCTTCCGTTTTAGACTGAAGCATTTTGGTCCTCATGTGTAGCTGGGCTGATGAACTACATACACACACACACACACACACACATATATATATATATACATGCACACATGTATGTGTGTGTGTACATGTGCATAATTTTTAAAGAGTCTCATTCTTCTTTTTGTATAGCTGTTCCAGGTGTGGAACGCGGTCCATTTGACCTAGAAGCTTTGGCAGAGGGAGCAGACACAGTATTCACTATGTTGATTTCATCATCAAGCAACTGGCAATTGGCTTTACATTCTTAATCACTCATTTCTCCTTTCTGCTTTCACTTTTTTATTCCTTTTTGCAGTCACATTTTTCACTCACATGGCATGACCTTGACTGAGAAACTCAGTTTACTACTGATGAACAATGCTGATGATTCTGATGTTTTTTAAAGTTAGTATTTTAAGAGGGAATTAACAAAGGGTAGTTTCATGTTAATTTTGCATATTGTGTCAAAGTTCTGGTGCAATATCATTTCACCTGAAATGTTATTAGATAAATTTGGGTTCAACCACTTAAGTGAAAATTAGTCACAGGCTTGTTATAGGGAACACTGTGTTAAACAAAAAAAGCAAGTTCAGTTCTTCAATTAATCTGGCAACTTTAACAGAGATCCTCAGAAAGAAGTTCTGGATATTTAAATGCTTACTATAGAGAGGATACAAATAGTTGGACTCTCTAAAAAGATTATTTATTACAGGCATTATTTCTGAAGATGAACACCTTTACCTTTGGCTTCTAGTGAGGAAGTAAACATCAAAGTGAGAAGAAGTTTGAGGCATTTCCTATCTGCCTCTTCCCTTCCCTCCCCGGGGACATGAATGTCACACTGATATACTTCTGAGAACTCACTGCTAAATACATGAAAAGAAAAATTATTCATGGTGTACAGCTGCCTCTCTGTTGCATTATCCCTGAAGAACAGGAATTAAATACATCTTTTATTCTTTACTTAAAATGAGAGGTAGACTTTCACAGATGTATCTTAGATCTAAAGAAAATGTGAAACAAAACCAAACTGAGGCCATCTGTGTGAGTGTTCCACCCAACAGCCTCACTGCCCTCCCTCGATTAATTCCTTCTCTACTAACTTCTGGAAGCCCAGGCCCCAAATAATACTTGAATATAACATGAACCTGGAATTCAAGCTTCTTTCCCTTTCTCCAACACAGGTGATCAAGGAAAATCTTCTACAGTCCAAAGTCAAAACGTTTCCGAATCAGAATCATTTTCATTGTACCCATCCTCCGAGCCTACGTTGTTACTGCACAGGCTAACCATGCTACCCAGATTGGAGAGGGTTGTCCTGCTCAAATTGTCTTTTTTTAAACAAACGAAGTTGACGGCCGTCATTGTACTGGAAGGAGAAAAAGGCATCATGGTAGCCAAAATGAGGGCCAGGCAGTCAGCCACGTCTTTGTTAGGAGCACAAGCCAGGGCCGGGGTATGACCTGGGCGTAAATGCAGACAAGGCAGTGGTTAGTCCCGGGGAGTCTAGAGGAGGCATGAGCATTCCACAGTACATCTCGGATGATCTCACAGGTGGAGATGTATGTTGAGTTAGAAATCATGCCAGGTAAAAGGAGGAGTTACTTGTCACAAGTCATGCTAGGGGTGAGGCTAGAGGGGAGAGGGAGGGGGAGACATTTTATGGAGGGCTTTTTATTTTTGTTTTCAGCTCATGACTATGACAAGCACGATATTATCCAAAGTTAGGCAGGATTCCAGCCTTCATTTAGTGAACAGAAACACGAGGGGGTGGGGGTGGGACACAATTCCACAATAAACAGCAACAAGACAATCAGGAAGATGTTTTCGCCTGAGAGCACACGCACACCATGAGCCTCAGGCTGGGGCCTGAGAAGAACTCTCATTCTGAGAACAATGACTTTCCATTGTTAGGTAATTGTGTGTCCGATTAGAAAAGGTATTGAAAATTAGATGACTGCAAAAGTGAATAATGAAGTTTCGTCACTTCGCATATGCTTCTTAGAAAGTAGACACCAATAATTGGTTTTAGAAAAATGGAATCATTTCAGTAGATCAGACACAGGAAAGCATTTTGTTTGTAATTAAAAATTTACTATCATTTAGGAGAAATTTACCAACTTTTTTGTTTTTGTTTTTGTTTTTTTGATGGGGTTTCACTCTGTAGCCCAGGCTGGATTGTAGTGGCATGGGCCTTGATCTCACTGAAGCCTTGTCTTCTGGGCTCAGGCAATCCTCCCACCTCAGCCTCCTGAGTAGCTGGGACTGTAGATGTGTGTTACTATGTCCGGCTGATTTTTTCTTTTTTAATAGTGTCGAGGTCTTGCTATGTTTCCTAGGCTGCTGTTTAACTCCTGGGTCAAGTGATCCTCTGATCTTGGCTTCTCAAAGTCCTGGGATTATAGGCGTGAGCCATCACACCTGGCCTAACAGAATATTTAAAAATGGCCACTCACCAGCCAAAGTCTCAAATCTAAAATGTGATGGATGTGAGAAAGTTACTATGCTTGTTATAATTAGAATGTTATTCTCTACCATTTAGACTCAGTGGGTCCCGTCCAGATAAGAAAACTGTCTTAACTCATAATACAGGCTCTTTGGGGAGGCATATTAAGTCTTTGAGTTGATTATTTCCCTTATCCAAACTTTATTCTACTAGCCTGAAAGGGTTAGCTGCCTTCTTGGCTGGCCAAAGTTCCCACTACTCAGTGAGTAGGGCACTCGCTCCGTCATTCAGAGGGATGGCTCAATAAAACTCAACATTTTCTTGTTTTGTTTATCATTACCTGCTTTCCCCATCCTGCCCTTTCGGACATCATTCCTTTTTCTCAAACAAATGAGAATGGACAGGTAGTTTAACATTCCATTTCACAAAGGTCCGGGATGAGTAAAGGTATTATGGTTGCACTGCTCTACAAAATTGCCCCAAATGTTCCCAGGCCTTTGGGATGCAGGTCCGCACCAATCCAGGGCTCTTGTTCCTAAGGTTGCTATCAGCTAAACAAACCTTCAATGCAGCAGATTTACACCAAGGAAAAGCAAAACTAATTCATTCTATTCTCTTTGACCATTTTGGAGAAAAACTGTGGGCCTCTGCATGCCAACCCTAAGTCTACAGTAGTGATAATAGGGTGAGGGAAGGTGAGGCAGGAAAACCAAGGAGATGGAATAAACGAGAACTTTCTGCACTTCCTAGATGAGTCAGATGGGGGACAGAGCAGGGTACATGCTAGGATAAATGGGGCTGCAAGATCAAAACTAATAAGAGTTAGCTAATGATGTCAATATGGCTGCTTACTTCTGAGAAATAGGCATGAGCTGCTAATTCCAATACCTGTAATAAGCAGTTGAGTTACATTAACACATTATAATACTTTAATTAAATGTCACATTTAAAAAACTACATAAATATCCAGAAGTTCCTTTTTTGCTCCCCAAGGTTAATAGACATTGTGCTTAAAATGGCAGTTTAGTACAATTCTAGTAGCCATTTGCTTTCAAAATTTCTTAGGAAGCAGAGTAGAAAGCTTCTGTTAAGATTTAGTTCATTAGAAAAGGAATATTATACAGATCAGGGGAAGCTTCAGTCCTAGACATTAATTAAGAAATTTTACTCTCGTTCCTCAAATTTCCATACTGGGAATATGAGTTCTGATCTGTACTTAAAGAAAAAAAAAAAACTTGATCTCAGAATGAACTTAAATACACTCAAAGATCTAGGTATTTCTTTGAGCCCTTGAGCATGCACTAATGACATGTGTAATCCCTAACTCTTCAGCATTTGCAGTGAAATTTCGAATGCCAACTTGAAACCCTTTTAGTGTGTCTAAAATATTTTAACCATGGTGCTGAGGAGTTAGAGACCAGCTGCTGGCATTACATGCAAAATGGACAGCACTGGTGGGCTACAGGTAGACTATGTGATTTACAAAAAGACAGACAGGACAAGTTATCCTTGCTTCATTTCTCACACACATGGGACTTCCAAGGGGGGCAGAATTCTTAACTGCCTTTTAAACTAGCTCCTATCTTTCTCATTTTCCTCTGGCTTCAGCTAGCTTACGGGAGGTACCTGCAGTGGCTGTTGACTTTTTCAACTTACCATTTTCATCTACAGCAAGTACACAGGCCCCTTTGGCCAGCAACTCCTCAACTACCACCTTCAAGCCATTGCGCGCAGCAACATGGAGGGGTCTGAAAAACACAAGACCGAGCATCAGTTGTGGTACATATTTGGGCGAGAATGTGGCATTTTCATTGGCCCATTATCACAAAAAGGAAGAAATACTTAAGAATCCACAACTAGTATATGGATGTTTTTACTTAAAAAAAAAATTGCTGACTAGATCTTTTCCAGGTGCTACTGATCCAACTGTTCTTGTGTGTTTGGCCCAGATCTTGCTGCCTCTCAAACAATCTCAATGACAGTAAATAGGAAGACAGATGAATAACTCAAGCTTTGGTGTGTTTTGCAGAAGGTTTTTTACTGCTTGACTTCTAACACAGAATTTGAATCACTGTTACACACAGTTCAACAGTATGACTGGTATTAATGTCATCCATATATACGTTTAATCTCAAACCTCCTTGTTACTACTAAATGCACACAGATGTTTTACTGAATTTATAATACCTTAAAGAATTATGTCGACTGGGTATGGTGGCTCACGCCTATAATTCCCACACTTTGGGAGGCTGAGGAGGGCAGATCACCTGAGGTCAGGAGATTGAGACCAACCTGGCCAACACAGTGAAACCCTGACTCTACTAAAAATACAGAAATTAGCTGGGCGTGGTGGCAGGTGCCTGTAATCCCAGCTACTTGGGAGGCGGAGGCAGGAGAATCACTTGAACCCAGGAGACAGAGGTTGCAGTGAGCCAAGATGGTGCCATTGCACTGCAGCCTGGGTGACAGAGCAAGACTCCGTCTCAAAAGAAAAAAAAAAAAGAATTATGTCAAACTCAGTATATTGTGCTATAAACTACATAAGAATCCTTTTTTTGGGGGGGGCAGGGTCTCACTCTGTCACCCCGGCTGGAGTGCAGTGGCACGATCACAGCTCACTGCAGTCTTGACCTCTTGTTGGGCTCAAGTGGTCCTTCCGCCTCAGTCTCCTGAGTAGCTGGGAGTACCGGTGCAAACCACCATGGCTGGCTAATTTTTTAAATTTCGTGTAGAGAAGGGGTTTCATCATGTTGGCCAGCCTGGTCTCAAACTCCTGGGATCAAGTGATCTGCCTGCCTCAGCCTCCCAAAGTGCTGGGATTACAGGCATGAGCCATTACACCCAGCCAACAATCTTCTTCTTTGGGACAGAGTCTCACTCTTGCTGCCCAGGCTGGAGTGCAGTTACACAATCTCAGCTCACCGCAACCTCCACTTCCCAGGTTCAAGTGATTCTCCTGCCTCAGCCTCCCAAGTAGCTGAGATTACAGGTGCTCACCACCACGCCCAGTTAATATTATTATTATTTTGTATTTTTAGTAGAGATGGGGTTCCAACATATTGGCCAGGCTGGTCATGAATTCCTAGCCTTAAGTAATCTACCTGCCTCGGCCTCCCAAAGTGCTGGGATTACAGGCATGAGCCACCATACCCAGCTTAAGAATCTTAAATGAAAAAATTCCTTTGCCTTTAAAACAAATGCATAAATAATTTCCTAAAGTGGAAAATGAAACAGCTTTTAGATCTTTCACACCAAGGGTTACACTGAATTGTATTAAAATATAATCAAGACAAATAGCTTAGAAACTCTTCAAATGTATTCTGGGAACCTGATTTGTAAAACTGTCATTTTCCAGTCAGAATGCATAATGCTAATACATAATACAAATAGTTTCCCCAAATATGTCAGTCCATAAGATTTTTCTAACAGCCAGCTAAATTTATAATATTGCCCCAGAAATCTCAGCAAAGAGAAACACAGATCTCACAAAGTTCTATGAAGACATATCAAAAGAAAGCTTCTAACTAAAATTGCCTAGCTTGGTCAGCACTTGTAGGTATGTGACTGTCACCTTCATGCAGGGGAAGCCAGGTCTGCATCTGTCAGCACTGTGCTCCCCAGAGCTGGTCTGGCATATAGCAGGCTCTTTATATTTGTAGAATAAATGACTATGACTCTGGGTTCAAGTCCAACATTAGTAGTTACACTTACGTCTGCAGTGCATTATTTTTTGCATTAATAAGGCTCTCGTCTTGTATCTTGTCAAGTATTAACAAGGCACATTTTTCATGACCCTAATAAAGAAAAAGGATGATAAGAAATATGGGACAGAGACACAGAAAAGTTACTGAAAAATTTCTTCATTGTAATTTAAATTGAAAATGAATTTCCTCTGCCTCACAACATTCTGTAGGGTTATTTTCTCAGTAATTTTTTTCTTTTTAATAGCAAATGGGCTCCAGACACTGTAAGAGTCCTAATAAGGTCTATTAGAACTTAGTTAACATAAGTCTGATCCAAAGTATTAATACTACTAAGATAAATTTTAAAATTAATGCCCAGAGAGCTAAAGCAGATGTTAGTTTAGCTAGGTCAGCTGGTAAGTAAGGAGTAGAATTAGGAATATTGTTTGAATCTTTCAACATTTACCATACATCAAAAGTCCCATACCGACTCCTATTTCAAGATACAAGTTACTACTTCAGTGATCCATTTATCCTTGGAATTCCCATTATATCGATTATCTATATCATTCATCATCTATTGCCTTATATTGTGAAGAAACCCTATTTCAGGAAAACACATTCTTTTCTCCCCCAACCAGTGGAAATATCTCTCTGTACCTTATAAAACTTAGATGGTTAATAATTCTTGAAAATCAACTGATGAGTCAGAGACTCCTTCACAATTTCAGGCCTGATACCCTTTTAAGGGGTCATGGCTTCCTAAGTCCTTGCTAATCAACATGTGGCCTGCAGACCAGCCACATTAGTATAACTGGGAGTTAGAACTGCTGAATCTCAAACTCTGCCCCAGACCTAATAAATCAGAATCTGTTTTTTCACAAAATTCCCAGGTGATTCATTTGCATGATAAAGTTTGAAAAGCATTGCACTTATATTCACCAAAATACTATACCTTGAAATAAACTTCATAAAGCTGAGTACTTTTTGTGGTTCCCATGGGCTTCCCAGAGCATGAAGTGAGAAAATGCAAGCAATGAAAGGAATGCCTGAGACTTCTGGTACCATATAGGTAACACTGGCAATATCTTAACTACACTGAAATAAACCACCACCATGGGTGCTAACTGGCTTCATACTATAATACCTTATATGGGAGACCCTTAAATATAATTTTAGAAATGTCCATGGAGGTTTTATTCTGAGGCACTGCTGTTGGAGTGTAAACTGTTGTGACCTCCTAAGAGGGCAAGTCGGTCTAAAAATATTTATATCCGGCTGGGTGTGGTGGCTCACCCCTATAATCCTAACACTTTGGGAGGCTGAGGCAGGTGGATCACAAGGTCAGGAGTTTGAGACCAGCCTGG